>JAABKK020060834.1:20879-32361 GCA_011634745.2 Catotricha subobsoleta
CCAACGATAAACACCGCCAACGAAAACAAAAAAAAATCTGTTTTTGTGTTCATATCGCCCAGCATACAGTCATGTGCACAGAACCGGTATTTATGAGGCTGCCTCAATATAAGGTACATTTTGCTTCGATTGTCATAAGTATCGCTCTCTTTCTTTGTGGTTCATGAACATTTTATGTAAGTAGTGTTTGTATTTAGTAGATTGTTGTTTTTGTTTGACTTAGTAGACGAAACTAACAATTCAAATAAATTTCAAAATTTAACTAAGTAAGTACATCCACATAAAGTCTTTATATTAATCACGATATATTTATGCGTCGCTTTATTCATTTAGCTATATTTAACCAATACATTAAGGTAGCTAAATGGAAAATTTTCCGTGCAATCTTTTGTATGTAATAATGTAATTATTATTATATGTATGTAAGAAAATATAGATTAAAGAATTAAACTGACAATCCAACTGACTTAAATATTGCATATTAGTTAGTGGAAAATGTAAACTTTCAGATTTTCAATTTAACTTATAACTTCCTTTATAGTTGGATACATACTTATTTATGATATAATATATAGAACATAAGATACTTATTGTCTATTTTGTAATGTTTAATTATCAACACAGTTTAATATCTTTTTTGTTGGGCCAATTTGAAATATTTAATAAGAACCATATGCGGGTAAGTGACTCTTTAATTACTTTGTAAAGAGATATTTACTATAACTTTAATGAATTATATGTTATCACAGGCCTCCCCAAGAGCTTTGCAGTTTCCATTATATTTGTCGCATCAATTACTAAACAAAAACTAAGTATTAGCATCTGCTAGGGACGCTCACGATGACATCCAAACAAGCCAACAAAACAACAATTTTTTTTGTTTTTTTATAAAGTATCTAAAAGACAACTGCTTACATATTCGATAAAATTATAATAAACTTCTTGCTCTACAAATTAATATACATTATTATTTTTAATTCGTCGATTGTCTTACAACAATTACCTAACGTTAAATTTATTATTTTACTAAATAATGCTTCAAGCTCCCTTAAAAACCAATCCAACTTTTAATACTTAATTATTTGCATACAATGGTACCTATCTTAAGTTTATCACTGATGTTAGTATCTCTGTCTGAACAAAACAAAAATGATAACTATTTGAAGAAAATAAAAATCCATAAAAAAAAATGCGCAAAACTATTATTATAAATATGTAGGTATTTATTTTACAAGACTTTTAACTTGTCGTTCTTTGTAAAAAAAAAAAAAATTACAAAAATTAATTAAAATATAGAAATTTGTTTGTTATGCCAGAGGAAATTTTCTACGATTCTAATAATAAAGTTTCGCAATAAAAAATTTACAAAATTATATAATCTGTATGAAATTGTACATTGTATCAATATTTACCCATTTTATAGTACAAACATACATTTTCACATTTCGATTTAAAATATAATAACAACTGAACAATGAATATATGTTTACGTTTACAGTTTGCTATTTGGCTCTAAATTGCATATGCATGTTAAATTTTCTTATTATATTTCTTATTATTTTTTTTTGCTTTTTTTATTCTCCAGCTACGAATAATATCATAAATATATATAAAAGTGTTTGTAGCAAAACAGTTTTTTGATAGATTTAGTGATTTTAAAAATTTAGAATTCATGCATTTTGCATAGAAAATGTAGGTCATGCAAGAAATTCATAATATGTATTTTCAGTAAGAACTTTAAAAAATCCTCAAAAAAATTCTATACGAAAATCTGATTTCTTTTAATATTTTTCAGACTTGGAAACTTACGATTCGTGGAAACATCTATGAAAACATCGAGAAAAAAAACGATTTTTGAAATTTTGTAAAAAAAAGTTGTTTACTCCAATTGAAAAGATTCGTGAAGATGTGCAAAAATCTTGATTTTTTAACTAGACAAAATTTGTAAACTTTAACTCAATAGCGGTGAACTTTGGTCAAAGTTATTGGCCTATTTTTCGCTTCTCGTAATTTATCAACGACCCGAACATTTTAAGCCTTTAATACCCAAGAAATTATTTTAATTTTTACTTCATTTTTGAAAAAAGTTTTTTTTTTTTTAAAAAAAAATCAAGTATTAATTTGGATTTTTTTTGTTTGTTTGTTTTTTTTCATCTATTGGCAGCTTATTTAATGAGGGATTCAGTAAATGTAATAAAAAGAGAAAAAAATATCAAAATTTATAACGTCAATTATCAAAGCCAGATTAAATTTATCTTTTCTAAGTGAGTACGTCATCATCAATGGTTCAACCTCAAACTAATGTACTTATTCAAGGTCTATAAAAAAAAAATGATAGAAAAAATCTTTTTTTTTTATTTAGTTTCTGATTTTCGTTTTACAACATAAATACTATGAAGTATTGACAGAATTGGTTTGTTATATACTAGTTATTTGTGGTGTATGCATTTTGCATTATGAAATAGAATCAGCAGGATGCCGTTTTCACTATGTGGTTGGATTATAAACAAAACTCTTCTATTTTCTTGATATGATTGTATCTCTTCATATTCCATATCCAATTTTATATAAATATAATAAATTTATACATTTTCTATGTTTGCATTTTGTTGAAATTGAAGATACTGCATTTTAAAGAATATTTTATTTATATTTTTATTTTCTATGCGATGTACGTAATAAGCTACAATCGTTGATTATGTATAACTTGCATCATCACATCGCATCCCAGTTTATCGTACAAAGCTAGAAAATAATATAAAATAAATGGTTTTGATGTGCAATAGTGTGGCTTTTGACTTTGACAAAATTCACGTTCAAATGATCTGGAATTGTTTTTGCTTTTTTTTTTGTTTTATTTTTTGTATGTATTATTTATTTTACGTTATGTATGTGCATATCAAATCTAATTGTGAGGTAATATAGGCGTCATATTTTCTTTATTTAAATTATTTTGTTTTTTTTTTATTTTTTAATCATTTACTATTAATTGAC
Organism: Catotricha subobsoleta; assembly: GCA_011634745.2. Classification (NCBI taxonomy): domain Eukaryota; kingdom Metazoa; phylum Arthropoda; class Insecta; order Diptera; family Cecidomyiidae; genus Catotricha; species Catotricha subobsoleta. Next base: position 23,874 of record JAABKK020060834.1, read on the forward strand.
TTTAATATAGAAATGTTTAAAATAGATTTTATTTATTATTAATTTAAATACAAACATTTACATTACAAAATATGAGAATATTTCATTAATTAATAGCACTGATTCCGGACGCGATTATCGTGTTGATTGGTATGAGCTTTCACAGTTTTTTTTTTTATTTTTGGCGACGTGATCATTTCAGATTATTGATCTTTTGAAAATATCAAAAGTCAAGATCAACACAACTGAGAGTCAAGCAACATTTTTATTTACTGAATTTTATTTATGTATAATTGATAAACAGAGAAATAAGGAAAACAAAAAATTATTTGTTGAAGGTATATGGAATAAAGATTATACGTGGAACCAGGAGGCACACAAGATTCTGTGACCAAAATTTAACAAAACCTACAACAAAAGAATAAATTAAATTTACAACTTTAAAGAATCATCTCTGTTTTAAATGTTCTTAAGTACGGAAATAATAAACGCAGTTGAACATTTGTGCAAGAGCACTTGCAGAAAGAGAATGCATACATTGCACATATGTTGTACAACAGTTGTAATACAAGAGCTCTTGTACAACTCTTACACAAGCATATTTTCCACTGACATTCAAGAGTTGAATGTTAGCTGGGAAAGAATTCGCGAACAAAAATGTTATACTACCGGGCAACAGTTAGACAACGTTCAACCGCAAATGAGATATTACATCAATTTTAAAGAGAAAGGGAAAAAAAATGAAATAGAATAAAACATGGTTTTGTATAAAAGATTCTTTCAAAGTGACACAAAAAAAAAAGAAGCTTCCTTTCTTTTTAGCGATATTACCCCAATTTCATGGTATATTTCATTATCTATTCTTTTCTATATGATGGCAACTTGTATATTATGCCAAAGATCCGAACAAAACATAAAAATTGAATTGTGAATGACACGGCCATTCATCATTTTACAATTCTTCTTTTCGGATGAATAATAGCTTGAGAGTGAGATTATTTATTCGCATTCCACAAGTCATAATTCTTCAAATAAATGATGAACGAAAGGGCAGACCTATATTAAATATAATATTTTTTCTGCTATCTGTATTTTTGGTGGGCTAGAATATTATATTCGAATGTTTTTGCATTTAGGGAAGAAAATTATGAAGAAAAGAAGCTGCTTTTATACTTATACACATACCGACGCCGCAAGCTGAATGTAATTTTTTCACATTCACATAATTCACATAAAGAAAATAAAGGAAAAATAAAGGAAAAATAAAGGAGAAAAAAGTAAAAAAAAAAGAACAAAAATTGGGAATGGAAAAAGAAAAGAGAACATGAAAATCGAATAAAATGCGTGCTAGTAATAATAAAACAGATAAATAGCGATCGACCCATTGGCCCATGTTTATATTGGGACAAAGCGCAATGAAAATTTATTGCTATTGTCATTATGTGAAATTGGAATGATGAAATTTTTGTATATTTAAGTTGCAAGTATTTTAATTAATATTTATTGAATTGAAAATGGGATATAAAATGAATGAAAATACTGCATAATCGCACATCAGAAACAACGAAATAACTAAAATTATCACAAATTTCATATTCAACTTCCGGACTAATTTTATTTTCCATAAGATTTGCTGCTTGTGTACATTTTTTATAAGAAAAAATAACCAATAATGTTCTTATTATATCAGCGGATATATAATATTATTATTCTATCTAAATCATGTAATGGAAGTGTGGAGTTATTGACTTTAAAATAGAATCCAATAAAACTTACGACAGCAAATATGAAATTTCCTCGAACATTTTGTTGTTTTATTATTGCTTGTCCATCATTCACTAACGCTAAATGCCATTAACATTCGAGTTAGAATGAAGATTTTATTTTATGAAAATCATCAAAGCTAAATATTATATAAGTATTTGCTATATGTTTATAAGCGAAAACACTAAAAATTACACAAGCCCGTTAAAACTTTTAAAAACATAAATATTTGATAAACGTTGCTACAAATTAGAAATATTTAAAAAAAAAAAATATGATGAATAATCAATTTTCATTATCAAAATTGTGAATTAAAAAAAATGACTGGATAAATGATCTAATTAAGACAAAAAAAAACAAAAAAAAAAATGCATTGGCAAAATATCTAAACGTGCTGATGTCAACTTCTTCGAAAATGAAAAATTTAATTCGTGATTAATAAAAATTTCAACGATAAAGCAATGAGTCATTGTGATTTAATGAACACAGATTTTGTATATTGTTTGTTGGCAAAATAAAATATAAACTGATTTTAATTGAATGTATTAATAGAAGTGTAAAATGTAAATATTATACGCCTTAAAGTTTACTTTTCACACAATTTAGTAAAATGGAATTTTAATTTAAAGTGTGAACCGGCTATTTTTGTATAATTTTATAAAGTTGTGTACGGTAGTGAACTATGTTTTTAACTTAAGAGTATTGTCAATAATCGAAATTATTTTTTTTTTTTGATTTTGTTTATAAGCTTATGGTAGACTTTAAGATACCAATAATATTTTTAATATTTCACAGTATAGAAAACAATAATTATAGTTTTTTAAAGTTGTGAAAATTAAATATTTATCATTTTTGGTTTCCTTTCTTATATCAATACAAACTTATTAAATTGAAAAAAATAATCGCTAATATTTTTTAAATGCTTTAAGAGGGCTAGGTACTAAAAACACTGTTGCGATACCCGTTTTTTCTCGGAAATGACTTAAAATGATGGAAAAAGTTATATGCAAACTTCAAGACGCATCTTTTGTCTCGTGTATGTAGGAATTAGAATTTTGAAAATAGGGCTATAATTGAGTTTTAAAACCGACCCCCGATACCCGATTTTCCTCCTACAAAACAACTTTTTTAAAATTCTTTTTTATGCACAATATTTTTTATATTTATATGTGTCTCGTGCATGTAGGAATTACATTTTTGATTTTAATTTCGAGAGATATACTTGAAAACAAAGAAAAAGTACCTACATAAACATTACCGAAAAAAAAAATTAAAGCTTTTTTGTGCGACATTGCCCAATTTACAGGTTTTCTTTTGACACTTATAGGCTATGTTCAATGTTGAAATAATTGAAATAATGTGAAATGACACAAATTAGTGAAAAAATAAAAAAAAATATAATAATTTGGCATCATCGCACGCGATAGTTTTTGCGGCTACATAGCCCTCTTAAATGATTTTCATTAAGAGCACTCTATGGGTACGAGAGCTTTTGCGATCGTTTAAAAATAAAAAAAAATTGTATAACATTTTTGAACGTAACCGCTGAATGGAAAAAAAAACGACAATCTGGCTGGAAGCACCAACAACGCAATAAAAGAGCTTTTTTTATATTTTATTGAGTTTTTTGCGTAAAAAATTATATTTCGCAGAATAGGCTAAAAATCAAAATTCTATTTCCAGCATCTACGAGGTAAAGCCTCAATTTAAAATATGATATAGGAAAGTATTCATAATTTTCAGACATTTTTAAGAAAAATCGGACATTTATTTCGAAAATAAAGCAAAAAATGACAATTTTGATTCCAGCATTTACGAGATAAAGCTTCAATCTACAATTATGATATAAAATATTATAATAATTTCCAGCCATTTTCGAGAAAAATCGGGTAGCGCAACATGGTTTTTGGTACATAGCGGTCTTAAGCAAGAAATAAAAACTATCGGATGCGAAGCCTGCAGGGTGGTATGGAGAAGATGAAACACGTTTTTTTTTTTCAATTTTAAGTAATATAATGTTACTAAACAAGGCTTTACTAGTAAACAAATGTGGGTTCCTCGAGTTTTTTTCGAGTTTTCCTAAAAATGATTTAGAGAAAATTATTCATTTTTCAGTATGTGATATTCTCACATATGCACACATTTATCTAAAGATAATCTTTTAGAATAGTTTAAAGTGTGCTTCAGCCATGCTTTAATTTTTATGAAAGATTCAGTTCTGAAAATTTAAATCAAAGGTTCGGTTCTCAAAATAAAAATTAAATTAAATAATAAATTTAAAAACACGAAAATTTAGTATCAAATTAGTTAATGTTTTTTTAAACTTCTTGTTTAAAACAACTAAATATGGTGTTATGAGTGTTATGTAATTCAAAACAAGTTCATACTTAATTCAAAAAATATGTCATTTGAATTTAAAATTCTTCACAATAAAACGTACAATGTTTTGGTTTTATGAAAAAGGGTTCGGTTTTCCGGTTCTTAGAAGGTTCGGTTCTAAAAGCGAAAAACATGAGGTTTTTGGGATTCGGTTCGGTTCGATTCGCCTTCCTGGTTAGGTCCTATTGACATTAAAGATTAAACCATCGATATTTTAAAGATAATAAGTGTACCAATCTATTGGCAGCTTGTGTGTCCTCAGGACAAAATTATTTTGGTCAATAGGACTGGGATAGGATTAAAATGGACAATCTATAGTCATGACTCATGACTCATGATGGCCGGGTTATGTAAAAAACTAAAAACTTTAAAAATAAACTACAAACCAAAACCAAAAAAGTTGTTTAATTTCATTTTATTAAACTTACATAATATAAAACTTATAGAAAATGTGCACGTATAATACTATAGTTTATTACATTAAGTTTCAACCAACCGCATGATAGTCATGCGATAGAATTTCATAGGTCAAAGTTATCAATTTATCACCTATTCATAATGGTTACAAAATGGAGATCGATATATTCAAATCCTATATACAAACTCAAAAAACTGTAACAAACATACTTACTTCAATTAGAAGTTCGACAAAGAAAAAATCAAACGTTCCCGGTATAGAATTGCTATATAACTTTATTTAACATTGAAATAAATCTAAGTAATAATAATATATAACAGAATTAAAATCATTTTCTGGTACTTATGTATCTAACCAATAAAATCAATATAAAGCAACAGTATTATTTTAAACATAAATATTTTTATAGAAAAAAAAAAAAATGAAAATGATTTTCCCTACCATCCATTCTCATAAATAATTGAAGAGTAACGTTCACGATGTGCATTCGATTGAATGAAACTACCACTTTTATTCATTGACGTAGACATAGAACCGTAGCTATAAAATCATAAACAATTTATTACTTCGTCGCGCAAGGAAAAATGATTTCTTTGATATACTTACTTACAAGTTACAATTATACATAATTTAATATGATTTACTCTTGAGAATAATATTTGTCGTCATTAAAGTCGAAATTTTTGTAAAACGCCAATCAGTAGGCAACCACTTTCCTTAACCTCTAAATTTAAAGGCCTCAGCGTAATTAAAACTAATTGGAACAAATTAGAAGCAAACATGTACAGAAATGCAGCAAGTTAATAATAAAAAAAAAAAACAAAAACAAAAACAAAATGCTAATTTCTGATTCGCAGGAAATCATAAGTAAATTCGATGAAGACATTTACAAAGCTGCGTGAATATTCAGGCAACAGATGTTTTAAATCATTTAGAGTTTATAAAATTGTAAGTAGTTAACAACATTTAATTTAAATATTTAGGTTAATTTTTTGTTTTCTATTTTCGAAATTTTCACTAAAATTTTGAAAATATTTAAAAAAAAATTTCACGTCTATTTCAATACAGTTTTGAAATGAGTTTTGCAACGTAAAAGTTATGTACGTAAATACAAATATAAATAGTAAGTTCAAATCAAACTAGATGCGACATTCATTTGCTATCTTTGTGGTGCTTGTTAAATAATTAAATAGTGTGCGACTAATCCATTAATAAGCTGTAATAATATTAATAAAGAAAATATTTTTAATTAATAATTCAAGGTCAAAAGATGTTTGCCCAAACAATAACAATGGTGATCATGAAAGAATACAGTATGAGTGTCATCGACACCATTATCTTTGTTTCTCTTTCTTTAAAAAATGTAATATTTATTATTTCCATTTTATCGCAAAAACCATATCTTCGTTCTTTCGTTTATAATGAAATAATGAATATATATAAAATTTAAAGTAATAAGATATAAATTTCTATATAATCCGATATCTGAAGAAACCTAAATCAGATGATAAGAAATTAGTATTTTTGGGTGAACTTTGGGTATGACGCCATTATTAACTAAAGCAAAAGTGTTAATAGAATAGCTAATTAATACAATTTGGTTTGTTCCGGTTCACACAACATTTAATCATAACTACGAATGAATTGAATTCTTAAGACGTCGTTTTTGCGTTGTTCCTTTGAGTATTTTTTTATGGTTCTTTTTTTTTTTTATATACGTTCTGAAATTAATCAGGTCGTCCGTTAGCATTAACGCCTTATCATTACTTTGTTAATACATACTATCTTCTTTCTTTGTAATTGAAAAAGTACATTTCGTCAGTTATACAATATAATGATATTCACATTAAACCGTAGATAAATATGTATACCTGCCCTAATGTTAGCTTGTTATGTAGATTTTATTTATTAGCTGTGGAGCCGGTTTATTAAATAAATAAATAAATATTGTTAATAAAATGCGGTATAAGTGTGTACGTTGGAGAGCTCATGCGCAACATATAAAAAAAAAAGAAACACAATCACATCATCAAAATTAATAGATTATTTTTGTTGGTTTGCGCGAACAGCTGAGATGTTTTCATTATCGAATTTATCATGCAGCATTAAGTGCGAACGTTTAAATTCTAATTGCAGGCATTTCATTTAATTTTAGAAAAAACATTCTGAAAATCAAATCTTATTTTGTTATACAGTGCTTAGGTACCGGTAGGTAGGTAGTGCTTTAATGTTTGTTTGTTTGTTTGTTTGTTTTTTATTTTTTAAAGAAAAATATTGCATAATATGACTTACCATTTAAAGACCAAATATGAGAAGGCAATGAAGTGGCGGTATAGACACGTCCCAAAGCTAAAGCACCAGCAGCAGCTGCTGCAATATTTTCATCGTTTGTTGCCTGTTGTAAGATGGCCTCAGCTCCAGCTGGTGGTATCGCATTTCCACCATTGTGATGTGGTCCGCGATGCTGTTGCAAATCTGGCACTGATGATAAACTTCGGGCTCGTTGTCGATCTGAGGCAGCTGAGGAATTTTGTGATATATGCATGCCGGGTATTGCACGTAATATATTAAAACCTGTTGTGCCTGTAGCACCAGTAACAACATCAGCAGAACTACTACTTGTTGAAAATGTTCTTGCTCGAGGGCTTTGGGGATGATGACCAGTACCACCTCCAGCACCATTAGCCGTACTTGCTTTAGCACCCATCTTGTTCGTTTACGTTATACACTTTTTTATACTTAATTTTAATTACAATTGAAAATTAAAATAATGAAAAACAAAAAAAAAACACAAAAATAAATAAAACAATCTGTAGCGTACAATAACAAATTAGATAACTTTTCTATTCACGTCACATACACTCATACCTATTACACTATTTACGTAATCTAATCGACAAAACAATCATACGAAGGTATTATAATATGTTGAAGACAAACGGAGTACTTATAACAATTCAAATCCTTTTTTTGTATTTATTAATATTATTGTAAACAAAAGAATTAAGCAATCGAACAAATACTAATTAATAACTATAAGAAAATCTTAAATGTTATTCCATTAAATTATGAACCGATTCAGTAAAGTGCCAAAATGATAGATAAGACAATTTCGGAATAATTTTATTACCAATAATTGGGTTTTGTGATTGAATTGTACGGCACAAAAATAAAAATAATAAAAAAAAAACACACACAGAAAATTGTCTTTTATTTCAGCTCCAAAAAAATGTACACTCGCACCAATTTCAATTTCTTCGGGATGTTTAATAATAAATTCTCATTATTGGTAAAAATATAATACGAGAATATTTCTAAATTAACAAATTCACTTGATTTAGTGCTCTAATCAAAACAAATTTAATATCAAAATACCACCCGCAACAATTTATATCGGGCGACATTTTGCAAACTCGAGCTATGTACAAAATTATTTTTCTAAAAAAAAAAATATTGAAAATTTTGACAGCTAATGATAGCGCGAGAGTAAAGTCGCCAAAATATCGAAGAGAGATGTCGATGTTTTTTTTGTTCGGCAACGTTCAATGAACTTAAACTATAAATATGGAGAATTTAACAAAAAAAAGTAACCGTTTAAAAAAAATAAGTAAGACGTTAGTGTTTATTCACAGTCAGGTTTTACGGCGTTGTTTAGGGTTGTTATTGAAAACGCCTTTTACAAAAGTCAACATTAATTTTAAACAATTAGATTTCTTGTTTTTATAGAATAAATACAAAAACAACGTCAAAAAAACGACGTAAAACATGACTGTGAATTACACTGAGAACAAAAAAAAAAATATATTAGTATATATATTCAACCGACAGTGGTTTTATGTATCCTATAGAATTCTGCTAAAGAAGTTGCAACAGGTAATATATATATTATACAATATAATATACCTATTAGGCGTCTTCGAGCAAAGCCTTTAGATTACTTTGGAGTAA
>JAABKK020060845.1:0-32356 GCA_011634745.2 Catotricha subobsoleta
CAACAAAATACATTGCTTTGCCCACAGGATAAGCGGTGCCTAGCGGAATTTTTCAACACGAAATGCATGGTTTATTACAACAAAATTTTAACAAAAAAATAAGAAGTAAGAAATAAGAAATAAGAAATAACGAGTTTGACAAGAAGTAAGAAGTAAGAAATATTATTTATTGCCAGATTGAAATCTTATTTTCATTTATTTTGAAATTTTCCACATGTCAAACTTCTTAATTCTTATTTCTTAATTCTAATTTTTTGGTTAAAATTTGATTGTAAAGGATCACTAATTCCTATGACAAAACTCCTAAACCAATATCGATAATTTTTAATTTTTATTTTATTTACATCTTTCGTTATTTAATTAAAAAACTTTTTTTTGTTTAACATTACGAGGACATCTAGCAGTAAGACCGAAAATAAAAAACACGCATTATAAGTTTTATAAGACCTTACATTTAGTCTAAACACCTTATTTTGATGATTTCAACTAGGTTTAAATATTTATTAGTTTTAAATTAGACAGAAAATAGCTGCTGTAGATGGGATCATAGATCTCGAAACAATTTCCATGTTAAATACTTAATATGATTTACTTTTAAATGATGATACGATTGAATAAATCAAGCGTTGTATGTGTTAACGTGTAAACAAGCTCAGTTGGTGCAAATACCCATCTATAAAACGTATAATTTGACATTACAGCTAAAACAAAACCTCACATTTCTATTTATTATTAGCAATATTTTTCTAGTGGTCGACTTAAAATAAAAATACCATAAAATGAATAGAATTCCAAATAATGTAATAACAACTATAACTAGAGGCATATCAACTACAAGTGCTTTAAATGGCAAGAGAAACTTTCGTAAATTTTTACTTTACAATAAACGTGGAACACGTGATTTTAAAAAGCAACAAGCAATAAAACCTGATCCATTGATTCCAATCGATAAGCGCGGTGTTCGAGACACTGGATATTTAGCACCAAACGGAAAATTTGTTGAGGTATCTCAAAAAATTCCTCAATTAATTGTACCAGATTTAACAAAATTCGATTTGAAACCGTATGTTTCGTATCGTGCACCAGACGTTGTACAATCTGAATTTACACCGGAAGATTTATTTAATTGTATTTATGCGGATAAAATTGTTGATGACTGGAATAAGAGAAAGCTGAATGATGATGGTAGTTCAACCGAACCATCAGAGAATGAATTATTAAATTCAGATGAGGCATGGAATAGAGCCAGAACAACGGGATCTGATATTTTTTAAAACAGCATTAATTTAATGTTCAACTTTGAAGTGGTTTATATTATGTACGCATTTAGTTTTATTAATAAATAAGGAAAAGATAATTGTTTATTTTATTAAATTTCAAATCCTGTTAAGAAAGGATGCAAATTGGAAATGTTTGGTTTTCACAAATGAAATGCAATAGAACTCATTTAGTTACTCAATATTCATTATTCTGCTTTATGAATTTATTGTCCTTTTTTTTTATTTCAATAGAATAATGCTAGTTTTTTCTAAATTATGTAATTCTTATTATTTAGTATCAAGTAAATATAATAAATAAAATATATATTCAGTATCAGATATCAAGTCTTAGTTGTTTCCACCAACAAACATTTTTTGACGATAAGTGTAGAACTTTTTGACCCATTTATCCATTCTGATTGCGTCGTCCCCGTAAAGCTATAACGAATTATTGGTTTTATAAATCAGATATTTGCAAATATTATACATACTTAACTTGCGGCTGGGATTACTTACATTTGGATGAAAAATAGGATCCGCTTCAGGCTCACTTACTTCAATAGTCGGTACAGATATTGTTTGAGCTGTTAAATCGATAAGAACCTTATCGGACATTTTTTTCGTCGTATTTCCAACAGACGAGGAAAACGTTTTTGGTACGAAATTATCTGCATCAATTTCATTTAATGTTTCTGGCATAACAGGTGCATCTAAATATTCCATTGCAGCTGAAAATGTCGGTGGTGGTGGCGGAGACGGTGTCTTATCTAGTTTAATTATATTTGATGATAACGTTGGAATTGCTTTCGATGCTAACGAACGTGGGGAATCCTCGGTGCTCTGGCTGTTACTCCGACTGTCATCAATAGTTGATCGTGATGACGATTTTCGTCGCTTGCGATCATAAGATAATCGACGTTCATGATGTGGTGAACGCGAGGAACGTCTATGATGGTGTCTACTTTTCGATGATGATATATGTTTTGGTGATCTAGAACGAGAATGACTTCGACGCTTGGCAGAGCGATGTACACGTTCTGTTGATCTATAACGAACTTTTCGTCCTCTTGAATGGGATTTTGAACGCGATGAACGTCGACCACTGGAATGGGAGGATTTCGTTTTTCTTGATGATGGTGAACGAGAATACGAACGAGAGCGAGGCATATTACCGCAATAAATGTTCACTTTATTTATTGAAGTTCTATCCAAAAATCGCAATCAATTAAAACTTAGAATACATTGTTTATTAAAAAAAAATGCTCTTAACTTTAATTACACACTTTTTATTTTAAAATTAGTTTTTGAAATGTCAAAAATAAAATAACAAATTTTTCGATAAAAGACCGTCTCCACTTCCATGCAAAAATATTAAATTTGGTATAATTACGAAATTACAGAGTATTGTCGAAAATTCGTAGTTATATTATGTCTCATTTTCGTCTTCTTTTAATGAATAGTTCGTGTTTTGTATAGCGGCTGACAAGTCTTTTTTTCGATAATTTATAGATTTAATATTAATTATTATCAATAAAAATGGCAGATTTTGATTCATTACCAAAGTCGGGCGATGCTGAACTTCAAGAATTCTTAATGGTTGAAAAACAGAAGGCACAAGTTAATGCACAGGTTTGTTCATTTCATATATATCTCAGATTTTTGACATAACCTTAAAAAAATGATGTAATAAAATATTCAAAACTGAAAATGACATGATTTTTTATGCTTTTTTCAGATACACGAATTCAATGAAATCTGTTGGGATAAATGCATAGACACACCAAGCAGTAAATTGGATAATAAAACAGAAACATGCTTAACGAATTGTGTTGAACGTTTTATTGATACATCAATGTTAATAACAAATCGATTCGCTCAATTGCTGCAGAAAAATAGTGGCTAAGTTGTGTGTAAGGGAAGTATTATGTATTGATTGATAGTAGCTATTGAGCTTATAGTTTATACTGATTTGTTTTTATAAATTAATTATATTTAAATACAAATTTCGAAAGTAAAGAAATTATAAGAACAAAAATAACCAAAGCAAAGATGTTTCTCTTCCGTTTCATGTTTTCGGGTTTATTTTCAAATTTGTATAACAAGACAGATGCTTTTGTACGTACTTTTTTTTATATTGTTTGTTGTAACATTAAATTCCTGAGTACAACAAACTATTTATCACTTCTCTAAAACATTTAAATGTATTTTTAATTATTTATTTGTTTTTCCGTAAGCAGAAATAGATTTCAAAAAACACACTGAGATAAAGGAGTGAAATCATAGAAACATAATTAAGAAAAGGTAAGTATTTTGGTTGATTATCCCACATTAGTTTCTATGGACTAACTTATGTTGGATAGTGCAACAATCAATTTTTTATCTACTGTAAGTTAATTAATAGGAATAGAACCTCTGTGATAGGAGCTAATGTGGAATAACTGAATAATTCCACAAAAAATATTTTCGGAATGATAAATAATTTAATTATTTTTGATTTAAGATAGTTTCAAAGGAGGGGAAATGATATACGTTCTCTTTAACCAATTAATTAATAATGATCTGAAAATGGGTTGTAAATATTTACTCATAATTATTTTTTAAAAGAGAACTAACTACAAGAAATCACTAGGTACAGCGGTTTACCATAGTTTATAATATTTATATTCTGATGATAATAGTTACTATTAAAATTTTTAATAATAATAATATTGAATACTATTTTCTTTATTGTTCAATACTAAACTTAAATCCCGAATCCATATTCCCCTAGCATTAATTTATTTAGTAAAAACAGGACTTTGATAAGTCAACCAGTAACAAAAATTTCATACAAGAATATAGATTAAATTTCTAAATGGATACAAATACAACCGTATGCTTCCTGGCAAAATATTTTTATTATTGGCCGTAGTGGCGATCATTTTTATTTTAAACTTGTATCTTCAATAAGGCAAAATATATTGCTTTAAACAGTCAGAAATCTCGAAAGAATTTTTTAATTTCAATCACATTATCATTAATTTCTTCATAAAACACAATCAATATTTCTCATTCGATGTGGGAAAAATTTTGTACTTTGCTAAAATGTTTTGTTTAATGACTCCTAAGTTTCTTCATTCGGGATAATTCTCTTACAAAGATTTAGTTAAAAGAAAAATCCGATAAACCATAAAAATGAGTATTTTTAGATATCTGTATCCCTACATGAGTGAGTAGTAAGCTAAAGCCACTTTTATACTAAACAATTTCCCTTGAGTCATTTCGCGTACTTCTGATATGGAAAGCAAAAAATTTCATAAAAGAAATAAGAATATTTAATTTAATGAAAACAACCCCAAAGGAAAATCATATTTTTTTTTTAATACTTAGCTTACATAAATACTTGTAATAAATAATAAACGCACACGGAGGGGGTTTCAGCCCCTGATTTAAAAAAAAAAGAATTATCTTGCTTCGATTTTGGATATAATAAAATATTTGTTCGGTTTTTGAAAATTACTCTATATCTGTTTGGATACAAATAGTATATTTTTTAATGTTCCGAAAATAGAGATTTGCAATAACCCATAGCTTTTTCGCAATTCATTTGTGCGAAGTACTTTGTCTCAATTTTTCCGATTTACCCCTCTCTCAGAAAAAAAAGCGTGTCCATATATGCTTCTTATGCGCGCACATATCGTTGCGTTTCAAGAAAAACTTAGCATATTGCTTTTTATATATCAATAATAAATGCGGTGATATTATGATAATATAAAATAAATCATGTAGCAGCGAGCATCCACATAATATCATTTCCAAATATAGTAATCAATTCAAATCAAGCCAACGTATAAAAAAAAATATATCAAACATTTTGAATTTGAGGTATTAAGGATAGATAAGTTAAGTTATATGTATCTGATTGTGTATAAACAGCAACAGCCAAATTCAACATAGTACCAATTTCAAACCATAAAATCTCGAAAAGTCGTTGTTATATTATAGGTATTTGAAAAGAATATTATTACATTATATTGTATTAACGTAATATTCACATTTCTAGATATTCTGTCACCTTATACTCACCTTGCGGTAGGTTCTTTTTTTTTTTTTTTTATTATTATGCGAAAATGCCGATATAAAATAGTAAAGTCTGTGCGCGTCGTTAAAAGTACGTAGTTATACATATTCTTCATTTAGGCAAGTAAAGAAAAAATTGCTAAAGGAAATACCAGTAAATAAGAGTACCTACTCAGTTCATAGGCTTTGTTTGAAAAAATAAAAAAAAAATTTTAGAAAATAAAGCAAAACTCTTTTTAAACAGGTTGTTGGTCATCATTGCATGGGTTCCAGATCCAGTATATTATAATCTGTTGAACTTTTTATTTGAAATACTGAAAAATGTCTATCCGCTTGATATGTCCTTTCCTGCAATTGAGATCTTAACTTTCAATAAAATATACTTCATTCATATCACAATCACAATATAAAGCACTTCAACAAGAAGAAAAAAAAAAACATTGAGTGATGGGTAACGTTATAAATGATAAGAGATTCATGGGTTTTATGTTGGTTTTTTTTTCTCCTTTTTGGTTGATACTTCAGTTTGGTTGGTATTCATATCATGCAACTGAAATGCTTATGGATGCGTGAAAAAGCTTTCTTTCTTCTTCTTTTTTTTTTGGCTATGATAAAATTGATGTTGATGATGATGATGGCGCTGCGTCGTATTAGTTACATGCCTTCTGGTTATATATTCGTTGTTGTTTCTACCATATATTTATTTTTCTTTCGCTAAAGATACATTTTGATTTTTCTTCGTTCATTGTGTATGTACGATTCTTGGGACCCCCAGACTAATATTTGTTGGTAATTGGATGATATAACGCAAGTATTGTGTCTAATTAAGCTTTTTATATATTTGTTTTATGTGTGTAAATACTGCAAAAAGCTATAGTCTGGATAACAATTATTGAATTTTAACTTTCTTTGGTGACTTTCATTGTAATTAATGGTCAGTATATGTTGAAAACAATAAATTCTTTGACAAATATTTAACTCAATAACTCACATTTTTTATCACTTCTTTCTTTTTGTGAAATATTAAATTACATAAATTGAGTAAGCTTTATTGAATATTGATATGTATTTACGTTTTTTTCTTCTTGGTTTTGTTTACGTAAAGTTTTACTAATAATATGTGGTTCTCTTAAATCAGTTAGAAAATAATATACTGAAGAATAATATGATCGAAAGAATTTATAGATTATATGTTTCTATACATATCATTGTACTTTGAAATGAATACTATTTATATTCCAATTTTCAGTTTTACCTTTCCAATATCGCTTTTGACTCTAATATTACCTTACTATATATATTTTGTTACTTTTGAACATCATACTCTTTTATAATAAAATATCTTACGTGACTTGAGGCCCTTATTGCGACCGATATCAATTCTCTAAGGAGTCCAACAAACCTTAGGCACAATTTTCTTACATTCTAATGTTTTTCATACACTTTCCGCTGTAAATATAGAATTGTAGGTAGATATTATGTTTGCAATATAATACATGCTTTCGTATCTAGTGTGATAAGAACAATCACTGAATGAGTAAATGGTAAAAGATGAATAAGATCAATATTTTAAGATTTAAAGGTCCGAAATTTACTTACAAATAAAGTCTAGAATGCAGATAAATGATGAAATGCTTGGAAAATCTATACAAAATGTATACTAAACATCCAAAACGTTACGTTATTTTTAAAAATTGTTATATTATTGTTATAATAATGTAAAAATTTGTGTGATTTTGGGTTTGCTCAAAAAACGAAATTCAAAAATAATTTCGTTAGCATTTCGCAAAGAATGTTCATTTGCGATTTAACTGCATACTATAAGGCTTGAGAAAAGAAAAAGGATGATGCATAAAATACAAATATTCATTCCATTAATTTTGTACCTTGATTTACAGATGACATGAGTGCTTCATAGTAATAGTAATGCATTATGTTTGGTTGTAATCCTTTTATATGAAGCTACCTTTAAAAATGTAAAACGGAGTTTCTAATACATTTCACAATTCAATATTAATTCAGACTATATATGAATTTCAATTAAATTTATCAATCTCTTACGAATTTAAGAAAAAAAATTAAACTTCACTTTGGTATTTTGGATTTTTTTAATTAATACGTATATTGAAGTTATAAATACAATACTTACAGGAAAGATTTTTAAAATGTAATATGCAGAAATGATTGCATGTTGAAAGCTGTGATTATCTTTGATTACGGATTGGATAAACAATAAAGAAATATTATATTTTCTCAGATCTACATTACAAACAATTCCATTACTCTTTGAATTTCTTCATAATAGGACATACGACTATTTTTGTACTGTTTACAAGCAGATGACGCTTCGATCGAGGTTAGTTAAAAATGGCTGAAATCATGCCTTATTGGTTTGAAATAATTTTTCAGCAAATTCTATTTAACCTACTATTTGCATATTGTCTTTTTAAAGTATGCGATTTTTTTTTTGACCAACCAATAGTACACCTATTATTGGTTAACTTGAGTACTACACCCACTGAACCTAATGCACTAATGGGTGAAATGATACTAGTTTTTGATTTTAACAATCAATTTGTATGTTTTCTTTATTTATTTTTATGTCAACTATTAATTTTTTATTTTCCGAGAAAATAACTGATATTATTTCAATAAAAATCATTAAATTTACAAATAGTCATCAGAAATTGTTATTGGCATATGAATATGAGATTGAGCATAACCTGTCGAGTTCCATATACCAACCAATATCAAATAATGTATATTGATACATACATATGTATTTATATCATCATATATACATTCTACATATGAGTCTAGTATAGAATAGAGAGTGTAAAATGCAGGTATGTGAAGTATTGAATCCACATATATAGATTATATAGTTAAGAGCTTATCTATGGAATTGGAATTGGTATATGTCCACAAATGCTCTTCAAAGCATAACAAAAACAAAAACAATTACGTTTTTTTGTTCTAATTTCTTAACTAAAGTGGGTGCATATCTATCTTCTTATAAATATTATATAAACTTACTTGAACCAGAAACCAGAACCAAAACCAAAACCAAAACCAAAAACAAAACAATGTATAAATGAAGTTTTGTCTCCTTTTATTTTTATAAACCATACTGTCGATGGTAAGGTTTTTTTTTTATACAGCATTATATTTATTTATATGTATATTTATAGTTATATAATCTTCGTACAATGTAAATTTATTGGATTGATGTTTATAGAAACGAATATAAGTTGTACGTAAAAGAGGATATCTTAAACAAATTCTTGAATATTTAAAACCACAAATCTAGATATAGAGGTCAACCCCCAACCACCTTAACTCATTCAGTATTTTATATAAATATAATATACATCATTCTCTGCTGAATATAACATTTGTACAATACAACATTTTTGGGGCCAACGAAAAGGTGAAACTATATATTATAAAAGCTTGTATTAGAGGGCATACCGCATCACAAAACACAAACCTATGTAATGTAGAGGTGCCCTATATTAAAAATAACACAAACAGTAGGCGCGTTGCCTTTTTGGATAGCACAATTGTACAAGACAATTGTAAAAAATGATACAATCAAAATGAGTATGATATTTCATAAGTCGCACAAGCCACGGCAATGTCAAAAACAAAATTTAGGAAAATAAAAACAAAAGTGGATTTTCTTTTTCTATGTTTTGGTTGGATTAATGATCCTCACATAATATTTTAGATTTGGTGAAATATGCTTAAAATTATATTTTATGTATTTATGTAGCATAAAATTTTACGAAAAATCAAATAGATTAAAGTCTTGCATGTGATGTTTCTCCTGTATTAAACAGAAACAAATATTCAGAATGTCTATACAATGTAACCATTGGGAAGATGGTGAATTAAAGGGGATATGGCTCGGTAGTAATTTTATGAGCATGAAAAGATGAGAACAAACTGAGCTGGAACAAAATTATAATTAAACTAGAAAATGTAAATAAATATACTCCAAATAAATAACTATTTACTAATCCGAGCATTAATAAATAGCCATATATATATGTATAAAAATTAGAAAATTTAAAGGGCAATGCTTTTTGGAAAGATAGCAGCTGATTATTGCGCCGGAGATATTAATTTATTGAAATTTAAGTTCAATTCCCTAGAAATATTTAATGATTAATACCATAACATCGACTGACGAAATACTTAAGTCTTTCTTTTGAATGAAGCATTGTTTCGGTTATAAATTAGAAAATAACGCGATTTGATTCATGTTTTCAAAAAAATATTTACAACTTTCATTAATAAAAAATAGAAATAATTATAATAATTGTCGCATGCACCCGGATATTATAAAAATGAAAAGTTTCCTACACCGAATGTAAATAAAATGAAGTACTGGGACATTTGTTATACAAAAAAGTTGTTATTTACGTGGATGGGTTAAAAAACGTAAAGAATTTATTAAAATAAAAAATAATCGCAGTGATAAACTTTTTTGAACTTCGATAATTCGTAAATTATATGTTTTCAGCTGATAATATATTAACACGCGAGCTCGCTAAATTAAATAAATTAACTATAGTTAATCAAACAAATAATAATATTATTTATTTCCAGACAAAGTAATATTTTTTTTGTTGATTCACCAATCTTTATTAAATTGGTAACTAATAAAAAGATGTAAGTATAAGTACACACTACAGGGTCTGTTTTAAGAAAGTTAGACAAAGACATTTTTTTTTTAGGTTAGGAGCAATCAACACCAGGGAATTTTTTACTACGTATTATTTCAATTTATTTTTGAAAATTATCAAGTATTTATTGGATTCCATTTTTTTTTTTTTTATTTGAAGACCTAAGGCTTTAGTGGTAGGATATGAATAAATAACCCAGCGTTGCATATCACATACGCGTCGCCTGAATATAGGTTTTGGAGTCGATCTGTAGTTATTCTCGGTTTGTGAGTTCCAAAAATGTGGTCCATACTCTGTCAAAAAATCAGCTTTTTCCAATTTTCTCTAGATTGAGTGAACGGATCGAAACTAAAAGTAGAGACTACTGTGCATCTACCGTATGGTAATAATAAAAAAAAGGTCATAAAAAAATGCTCATACAACTTTTAGAATTACTGAACACGGGACTATAGCTACACGATAAAACAGGCCCTGGTGCACACAGTACCTATGTGTACACTAATACAAGTAAGTTGGAATTTAACTTTGTAAATATAAATATAGGTCAATTTTCATCAATCGCATATATGGTAATATTTTATTTGAAATTTGTAGCTAAGTCTAGTGATGGTCCAAAAATCATATTCCTTATAGTACGTTATATTATATGTTTAGTTGAGATTAAGATGTTGATTGTCGCTGAAATTAAATAACAACGTATATTAAAAGATGATAAATACATCTATGTATGTAATGTATGTATTGTATGTATATATTTTTTATTTGGTTTAGATGCTGAATCACTTATAAAGCAATTATTTTTTTAAGTATATCAACAAGAAATTTTGGTTAAATGCGTTCAAGAAGATTATTAAAATATTCTGAAATGATACTATTTTTAGCCTAATATTAGGCAAATGATTACATTATAATTGCAAATTATTAAAATTTATTTATAAATGTACGCACTATATGTCATCTCATTCTATGGTAACAAATACCCACCTCAATGAATAAGTATTTACGACTGTTATCCTTTTGCCATAGTGTTTCTATCCAACTAGATAACTTTTAGTAATTATTAATAAATTCAAAACATAATTTACATATACAAAAGAATGAATCATATCCTGATGAGGATGAGATATGGAAAAGCGTAACGCAACGCAGAGCACATATATTACAAAATAATAATAGTGGGCGGTGGATCATTCCTTTCTTAGTTGAAATAATTTGTGTAGAATACGTTGCTTCTGTTATATGTTATTCAAGGATGGTCAATCCGAAACTTCAATCTATTTATTTATCTAAATTTGATGTATTGAAAGAATATTAATAATTATTGAATAAAGAATTGAAAACGTACCTCGAGATAATATCAAGTTTTTTTTTATTGTTTTCAATAAATTATTTTCATGTCGAATAATAATTTTATAAATCAACACCAATATAAACTGTAACAATATATGTAAAGCATGTTTTATAAAATAAAATAAATTAACCATACTCCTTTCGAGGCCTAGCCTCCTTTATTTATCCATAACCATCCAACCAAACTAAAAAAAAAAAAAAATTGAAATTAATGTCACATAATAAGTAAACATGTCGAAACGATTAAGAAATTTTCAATATTGGATAGGCTAGGCACCTATGCCACACTCCACACATATTTATTGAACAAAATTAAATGATATATTTTCTGGTTGAAAAAAATAAAGTTGCGTTTGTATTAATAATAAGTTGATTTTATAGGTAATGCGAAAGAAATTTAAAACGCCATAAAGTGATATTTAATTAGATCTTCTTTTTTGGTTAGTGACTTTAGCGATATTTAAGATCTTAGTTCACGAATTAATAATTTTAAATAATGTCATGTAAATTCTACCCACCCTTTGTCAACAGCGCTGCAGTTTACTCAAAACTTTTTTTAAGAAATTGAGGAATGTAAAGCCAATTCTACCTTTTTTATTCATTCATAAGCCTTAGCTCAAATTCATATTCGTCACAAATTGTTCGCTTAAACTATATATGGAGTTCGCATCAGTTCAAAATATAAAAATTAATTCGTATCATATTGTGAAAACAGCTTCAAAAACTACTTAGAATACGTTTACAAGAAATATCTATGCAAGAAAAATGACTTGCCTATATGGCTATATAACTTATTATGCATTATACATATTGGAAGTGGGCTATCTAGATTACGCTATAACTGAAAATATATAAGATTGTCGAAAGCGATTCTTGATGTATAATTTATAGACTGAAGTTACCATATATTTTGCGCGCCTGAATATTAATCTATAATAATAAATGAAAAATATATCAGAATTTGTGTGTTCTTTTGAGATGAGGTAAACTTCTTTTTTTTTTTTCAGTTTACTTCATCTTCTCCGATATGAATATGGAACAGTAGGTTTTATAGTAGGGAAATATTTCATATATCTAAGATGGTGGTGGGTTGGACGCCGGGTGCTTAGTGATTTAGATTTATGCATGCCATATATCGATAGGATGAGATCATTAGATATTTTAATTGTCATCGAACACAATATTATCATAATAACAACGTAAACAGGCAATAGTTAAAAACCGTTTCTTAAGATTGTGAATGTGTGGTTGGCTTGCCAAAATTTGTACGTTTATTGATGTTGATTTGATGATAATAGTTTTCTTTAGATACTACGTCAGTTACAATACATATTTATTATAGTAATATCGAAATATCTATTGTATGTACGTTGATAGATATATTTAATAAAATCTTTATTATAATACATTTTATGATTATGAATAATAACAACACTTGGACTGTTTTTCTATAATCGTGCGCATATATTAAAATAATAATTTTTGCGTTCATAAATAAATAGATAGATTTTTTTTTATAAATACATTGATGATGAGGTGGTGGTTTTATATATGCAAAGATTTAGGTTTGGTTAGCGACGATTTTGTATAAAACAATGAAATTTGAGATTAACCCTTCAGATTTGTTTTGCGTGCTGTGAATAGTAAATCTTACTACTCGAAATCCTTTATTATATTAATTTTGAAAGTGTATTTCATTTAAGATTTTTAATTTGTTAGTTATTTGCGTTATTTAATTGAGTTATAAATTCATTTTTTCAATTATTTAGACGTACTGTACATTAAATAGAACGAAATTTTCGAACTAAAAAAAGGTATGTACTCTTAAATTATAAATACTCTTTAATTCAATTTCATTTATTTATGTTTCATTATATTTTATAAATCAATGAAAGTGAATTTAAATATTCGTAAAAAGTATTTAATGTTGAATATTTTTTTATATGGTTAAATTATAAATAAAGCGAATTAATTTTAAATTAATGATACCATAAAATGAAAATAAATAAATAATAAATGTTAGTTATGTAGAAACTTATTTAGATTAATACCGTAAAAAAATATAAATATATTGTGCCGGATGTTATGAAAAATAGCAAAAATATTTTAATGGTTGCTTTCAATTGTTCGATTTTTTTTAACTGATTTTCAACGTTTTTCAAAATTTTTAGAAAATCTTCAAAACTATTAATAACTGAAAAGGTAAACAAATTATTAAATTATTGGTTATTAAAATAAATTTATAGTGCAATGTTTTATTCAAAGTCGTTCGCTGCGTATAAAAAAATATACATATTAGCATCAAGTTGAGTAAATGTTTTATTAAACGTTGACCTTTATACCACGAGTTTCTTATACTCCAGATATGAATATGAGACTAATATTTGGAAATCTGCGTTTTATTTAATTTCACTCCAATTAACAGTTTCCGAAAACTTCCGGTTGCTCTAGATGATCAGAATATATTATTTGATACTTACCGATAGTTCCGCCTCTTAGTATATATATAACTTTTAAATATCTGCAATATCTGAAATGTTTTTAATGGTCTTCAATTCACATAATTGCAAAGGAAATTAATATCAATTATCTTGATATCAATATATACTGATCCATCATATTTTTTTTCTTCAGTATAATATAAGTACATTATGATAATAATCTAAACTATTAACAATTATCTAGCTCTGGTGTAATATAATACACGGCCCTTGATTATATTACCTATATATTTAATGACGCATCTGGGGAACCAGCATAATCAAAATATCATTTAACCAATTTTAATAACAACGGAATGACTGTAACAACATAAAAAAAAAACAATTATTATCATTTTATTATAAATACATTTTAATAATATAAATCACGAATACGAAAAAAAAAAAAAAACTACCACCTGTTTCCATACACATTGTCCACTATGCTAACGATAGTGCAGGATGTGGTATGGTGTTGGGAACTTTATACCAAAGTAGTGGGCGAAAAAAAAAAGTAGTAACCGCTTTTTCTCTTCCAGCATTAACTTTTTCATTTTCACTATTTTCGCCTGTGTACAATGTGCGATCGGCCGGCTTGTGCAATTCCACCAACATCCATGTGGACAATCCATAAATTTTATATTTTTTCCGGTTCTTCTATATTAATTAAAATTTAATTTGTCAACAAAAATTAATAATGTGTAATTTGCGCGTGCATATAAAATATGATTAATGGAAATATTTATTTTTGAAACAATGATTTTTTTTTTGAGTATGCAATTTCGAATTAATTTTGTTTTTGGGTTAATGATGAATTGATTTTGTTGTAAGTTTGTACTTTCCATTTGGATGCTTTGAAATAGTCGTTAACTATTTTGAATGTAAAACTTTTGGTTAAATTACTGCTTACTTACAAACTATGCGGAAATTGTTGTGCTTGACAGTAAATTTATTATTTTAATAATATGAAAAATAGCCACGATTATATATTTTTCGTTGAATTAGTTGCTATTAGATACATAAAAAAATATTTCTTTCATAATTTATGATAAATGCAATTAGGTCATACCTTACTGTTACTCCTATGACTCGTCAGTAATCAAAACTATAGTTAATTTCACATTTATTTTTTTTATTTTTTAATTCGAATACTTGGATCGGTCTAAAAAAAATTGCGAATTCTTTGTTAATATTTCTAAGAAAATTTTAATTCTTTAATTTTTTTTAAATAATTCATAAGAACTCTTTTAGCATTAACGAATTCTCAATAGATGTTTCAAAATATTAATATAAAACAATAAT
This sequence comes from Catotricha subobsoleta, assembly GCA_011634745.2. Lineage (NCBI taxonomy): Eukaryota > Metazoa > Arthropoda > Insecta > Diptera > Cecidomyiidae > Catotricha > Catotricha subobsoleta. The sequence continues at coordinate 15,142 of JAABKK020060845.1, forward strand.
TGATAATTTCGTGAGCAATGATTTTTCATAGAATTTATCTTTCGAGATTTTATGAAAATTTATCGAACATTAATGAATGGTAAAAAGGTTCAAATATTCTATTCCCATAACTATCACTACATGCAAATAATGAAAAATTATGTGATACCATTACTGCTATATTTTCCAAAATAAATATAATTGGAAAAACTGAAAAGACAACATTTAAGTACATTTTCCTAATTATTTCGATAGTTTTTCATTTCTTTCTTAATTAAAAAAAAAATACATATCAGTAATTGAGTAAGCTTACCATAAATATTTTTCACAATACTCCGAATACAATTCTGTATCTAATCTATTAATAATAATTTAAAATGTAATAATAATTTTACGTTAAAAGCATGATATTTAGTTATTTATGATGAGGTGGCAACTTTTTGGGTAGTTTAACTATTTTCTGCATTCATACATTTCTTTGTATGTGAGTAGAAAGGGTTGGTATGCACTAAAGTACATGTATTACAAATATCAACAGCCCACACCTTTATATACCATTTCATGTTCGTACATAGTATAATATTTTATTATATGTCTAATGTCGACTGTCGAGTGAAATATAAGTGGTAAAAGGTAATAGTGGTAAACTAGTTTTTTCGATAGTAGAAATTGTGCATATAACCTCTATCGTAGATTAGTCGTGTTCTTTTGCTAATGAATTAACAAAGTTTAGAGAGAATCTCTATGCATTCACATATATGGGCATTATTTTTGTGTGTCATCTCAGGTGAGATTTTCTATAAAGTTAGAAAAATTTAGAAACTGTCGTAGTGAGTGAATATATTAATCTGAATAAAAAAAATATCTTCAGTTCATGTTAAATATGTGAAAAAATTGAGTAAACGAATGGATATTGTTTAGAGAAAAAAAAAACGGTTATTTTTATCGGCTTCAGTTTTCAATATTCTCTCGTAAATCAATCTCATTTAATTTTTTTTTTGTAATTCACTTTTTACCAAAAGAACACGACTTTGCACGTATAGTAAAATGAAATGAAGAATATTTCGGTAGATGAGAAATGAAGGAAATTCACCTGTATATAGAATGGTAATATTATCTATATTATGATATTCAGCTATCACATTTTATAATGCTACAATATGGTTATAGAAATGCTAGCGTATACACACTTAACATACAACATTATAATATATTATGTTACCTTAACTCTACTACATTGCATTATTAGAAATTCTCTATATTTTGATGAGAATATATGGGGACATAAGGTATTTAATATCTTGAAAATAGAAGGAAAATTCATTTTGATATCTTTTTTTTACTCATCTTCTTTTACTTTTATTATATATACATATAATGTATAGGTAGGTACATACATTTATTTTTTTTGAAATATATAAGTAAAATTACACACAAAATATAACATTTCAAGACTCAAGACGACAATTTATGACATCGAATATAATATAATAATGTATACCGAAAAAACATACATATACCGTTGAGATGTATCAATTTAACTTCACATACAAAAAAGAAAAGAAAATATATAATATTGTTTTTGGTTTTCAAAAGTGAATTATTTTTTAATAAATGTGATGAAAATAAAGATGTTACACCAAGTTTTATAAACTTTCCGTACGTATATTATTCATGTTGAGTGCCATTGTCTTTCACTTACACAGACGGTGTAGTTGTCAATTCACTTATTTTGTGGGAAATACATTTTTTTTTTTTTTTTTTTTATTAATATTATTATTAAATGAGGTTATACGCACCTCTAGTTTCGCGACCAAACAATAGAAAAAGATATTTTTTACTATATTTTAAGGCGCGTAATTGATTATCAATATATGCATTTTATTCTGTTTTCTACAGAAAGAAATAAGTGATGAGTATGTATTGCATATGATATTAAAACACAGATTAAATCAATGATTATTGGATTAAGCATGTTCCTATTTCACAAAAAGCGATTCATTACAAATATCATTTAAAAAAATGTTTATGTTTCATAAAACTTCTTCGGCCTTTTGACAAATTAGTTCCATATTTTTGTCAAATTTGTGAAATTGTCTAGAAACTATGGACACAGTGTAGATCTAACGTTGAGTTTTCAAGCTACAATTTTATAAATTTGCTAAAATATTGCGATATATTTGTAAGAAACATTATTTTCAGATGTACATATTTGAATATTTTTATGGTAAATTGTAAGCCAAAGATCATATATTTTGTATATCGTATAGTCAAATTACAGAAATCAACACTATTAATAAAAAAAGTTTAGAACTATTTCTTTAAAATTTAAAATCATGTGTTCTGGAAAGTTTTAAATGTTTATTTTAAATATAGTTTCATCTCATCACAGTAAGTGTTCCTATGAAAAGCTATTAACTAATAGTAAATATGAAAATTTTCATTGATACGCCGAATGCAAACCGCTATAAACAATAACCTTCCAAAAACTATCAGCAATAACATAAAACCAAAGAGCGACTACAAGATTTATAACAAATTAAAGTGAATTGGCACCAAATAACTTGGTTGAACTATGCAGAAGGTATCATACTTTGTTTCATATATAGACGACAAACAATATTATGAATTGTACCTTCCTCGTACTTCGCGTATCTAAAACCACCTCTATTACATATAATACAATAAATTGCACCATTTCTTTTCGAAAATTGATATATTATTTATAAGAGAAAAGTTTTAAAACTCAACACATAAAGTCACTTTGTGATTTATTATTATAAATTTTCCTCGTTTTTAAATTTATTGGTCGACAATTATTTGTGCATCAGATGGTTGAGTTCACGTATATAGACGGTAATTTGGCAATTTCGCGATGTATGGCGTTTTTGGATGTTGGGGGGGTTGGTTCACATTAGGTATTTTATGCACTCAATATTATGTAAGGAAAAGAGTAATGTTGTGTATAAAATGGTTTAAAATTAGACTTTAGCATAATGGAGACTAGGACAATAGAAGATAAATTGCTTTATGCTTTGTTACATTTTGTATAGAAAATGCATAAGGTATTTTCTCACATATATGCAATATTATCACCCTAGGTGAACAAGTGTTACAGAAAACAAATCAAAATTTATTTTAAATAAGTGCAATATTCAAATAAACAATGACCAAAGCATAAGATGAAAAGATCCAAAACTATTTACAATTTAAAGAAAAATAATCGAATAAATAACTGCAGGAACAATATGATAACGATTTTAATTAAAATTCTAATTATTAAACGTATTATGTACCAGGATATTTACTGTGAATGAAATAAATTTCAAATTATTTTATTTCATAACAAAAATATTCATTGATTTTATATTTAATTAAAACTAAACCAATATACAAATGTAATTAGGTAAAAAATAAAAAGTATATTCTTATCGTACTTGTTTATTGCAATTCAATCAAAATGTCTATATGGTTATAATGTTAAATAATATCAATATGTTATTGAAGATCTCAATCAAACATTTGAACCATGCGCTATGCTCATGAATATTATAGATAAATTTAATTTATTATTTTTTTGTAATTAGAAGCAAAAAGCAACGTCCACAGATATATATTTGTCGTTATATATTATGTATATGGATTGCAAATTGTGATTTCAGTACGCATTTTTTTTTTTTTTTAGTTTTTTATTTCTATATTTTATTTACACAAATTATTAAATCGTCATTTTCATAATTACTTTGTTTTTCTTGTGTACGATAATTAAATTGTTTTTATTACCATTCAAAAAAAAAATTAATATGCATTTTATAGGGCTGTCGGCACTCGGCTTTCAGATTTAGTTGTAAACAATTTAATGTTTTCCTAATTAGAGCTTTAGCTAACATATTAATAAAATGTGTCAAATTGAGTTTAAATAGCGATATGAAATTTTAAATTAAAACAAACAAAAAAATGAGAATTCTGCCATTATGAATTGTTATTATTTACAGTTTTGAATGGGCACAGTCAAATTCAAGACATATCTGAAAATTAATCAGTCTTGTTGTACATTATTTTTATTGTAAAAAAAACAAGTGTTGGGCAAGTTATTTTTATGCACTAATATGTTTGTCTTGGGATTCGATTTTTTTTCCGGTATTGCCCCCTTTTTTCGACCACGTATTTTTATTTTTATTTCTTACAAAAATGAAGTCGCGTACCACTCCATTGGAAGCTTGTTTTTTATTGTTAGTGTTTTGTGAATACAAAAACATGGGATTTTCTAATGACCGATAATCTTACTTCGTGTATAGCAAAGCGGACATTTGTCAAACATGTAAGGCATCAATAGCTTCCTCATAATATTTTTTTATTAATTTAATTGAAAACATGTTCAATGCCTCAATTATCTTAGGCAGTACTAGGAAGGAATTCCAAATTACATTTTCATCATTTTCATAGATCACACCAAGTATCCCTAAAATATTTGTTGTAATTTAAAGTATTGTAAATCAACCGGAATGCATATATAGGAGTGAGTGGGTTTTACCAACGACAAAAATTTTAATCAAAGTTTTTTTTTTTTTTTTAGGCATACGGTTGATATAGATACTTTACATATTTTGTTTTGTAGCGAATCTGTCTACAACACATTTTAAATAAATGTTAATGTATAAAATGTATGTTTATTTATTAAATTTTTGTTTAACAAAGAAGTGTAGAAAAAGTCAAGGTATAAAAAAAAATTTCAATTAGGAACGGGAACAGAGGAATTAGTACAAATTATAGAAATTTGAGAACGATTTAATGAAATTTTCTCATTCATAAAAAATAAACCTTTGGTGATATTTTGCTTTTAATTTCAAATAAGAACTATGGCTATAATACGTAGTGGCTGAAAGTTAAACTGATTACAGTGCTCTTTTGTACCGAGATAATCGATTGAACCTTATACTATTTAGTGATTATTTACTGAAATGTCTTTTCCTTTCCACTGATGTGCATTTTTCTATATGTGTAGAACGAACGTATATTTTTATTCATTATTTGCTTTTTTTCTAATTTTTTTTTAAACTAATCTTTGAAATAAATTTGCAAAATAGTTACTTCTTTTTCTAGTTTACTTTTTATCTTTCTAATTTCAATTTAATTTGGTATATAACAATAGTTGTAGAAAGGTGATATATATTGTTATTAATTTACTTCATATTCACTTCGGTGACGATTCTACCGTGAATCGGATGACTACAGCTTCAGTGGCAAACTTTGAGAGAAAATTCCAAAAATAGACCAAAGGCAGTTTTTAAGTACTGCTACATTTTTTTATCGTATAATTTAAATAATAATATACATTTAATATAAAAAGACTTTTAAATTTAACAGTTAGGAGAAATGATAAAACAATTTCGGATTCTTCAATAACTTTTTATTCCTTTTCTGTCACCTTCCTGCATGTCAATGCCAATCATGCTGTAACTAGGAAACTAAAAAAAAATCATTTACTCTTAAAGATGAAAACCTACGAATTTTGATTCTGCTACTTATTTGCTGTCTAGCAATACTCATTTACTGATTTTTATGACCGACAGAATTTGTTGGTGGAATTGACATTGTATTCATTGTTTTGGGACACCCAAATAATTGGACAACTTACGTAATTTATGAAAAAATTTCACTCTTACTAATCTTTATCAGTTTCTTTTCCCTTTTTTTTCATCTGCAAACAAATTTAAATACATGATTAAACCAAAATTGTTTTATTACAAAAAAAGAAAAGAAAAAAATTTCATTCATTAAATTTAAATATAAAAATATGTTGTTCAATTGATAAAGGTAATAATTTTTTCTAGAAAGCAGACATTCATTCAAGTTATGCCAATTTTTTTATGTGTAAATTTAGTGATTATGGCTGCATATATTATTATACTTTATCGGTGTTTTAATGAAAAAAATTTTCGTTGCCAGTCACATGAAATAATATAAGGAAAACTTATTTTTAGTGGAAATAAAAAATTAAAAAAAACACTACATATAAGTACGCGAGCATCTAAATAGTTTGTGGAAAATTGTTTTATCAATCCTTTTGTAGCATTTGCAGATATTGAATATCTTGAAAAAGATATTGTTCAGGAAACATTTAGCCTACATAAGTTTCGAAACTAAAAATTTGTTTATAGTCACGACAAAATCCTTAATTAAATTGTTTATCAATTTATAGAACGTATTATTCTAATTTCAAAATTGTTTTCCCTAAACATGTCTGTTGCATGTATAAAAATCAATTAGAAATTTCATCGTACACAGTAATCATTTTAAATGTATAAATAGGCGACTTGAATCAGTATAAAGTCATTTATAGAACGAAAACATATATTGACTTTTTGCTCTTTAATTCCCTTGCTTCTTGCTATTTAGCTAAAATAACAAACAAAACAAAAAAAAGTGCATGAGAAATGTACTTTGAATTCTCGATAATTTGTGTAAGCAAGAATTGTTTTCTTTTTTTTTTTATTTCAAAACAAAACTTATCAGCTTGTAAGCGATTGCATACAGAATTTATAATGGAACGGTGTGGGTGTATACACAGAGTATTTGATGTGTATTTATTTACTATAAAAATAGTTGTCAATTATTTGGCATACTGCTTTATTATTGTTCACAACCCATCAACCTAAACCTATATATTTAAAAGCTTGATACATTCTGCGTTTCACTAGTGGTCAATGACCACAAATTAAAAAATAATCTAAATAAAAAATTACAATAATAAACAGAACCTATATTCTATACATTTTTTTTTTCAAGCGTATGTACGTTGCGTACGTTGCGTTTAATGAGTGGTCGATGACCTATGTCCGCCCACTAAATCCTAAGAAAAATCAAGTGACAATAAAAAAATTAAAAAAATGTGAAACCGAAATTTGATTTTTTTGCTGAAGCCAAAAATAAAGCAATATGTACTTATGTACCTACTCTTTTTTTTAACATTACTTGCATAAGCAAATATCACTTGTGTACCGTGTATAATATTGCCAAAAAATGCGACCCTTTTATATGTAACATTTGATCTACATATTGCCGTATTATTATATTCGATAAAGAGAATCAAAAAAAAAAAAATCTATGTAAACACATTTATCAAATTAATATACATTCAGCTCTCTGTAGTACTTTCATTTTATCGTCATCATCATGCCAAACCAACGTTTTTTTTTTTCTTTTTGATAAATCCGTTTTTTTTCTTTTGATTATTTTGTTTATTACTGTTCTGTTTGATATAATTTTTGGCCAAACAGTTTGCGAATACATCTATATAGATTAAATACATGTTTGTTTATATTTTTATTTTCAGCAAAAAATTTAAAGTAATACATCCATGAAAAAAAAAATTGTTTAGCAAATGAAGAATATCCGAATAATTATATTTGAAAAAGTATCAGCTAGTTGGAAAGTAGAAAATCAATATGGAATACCGCTATTAACATCGTTACACTAATTGAATAGTCGTATATGAGCTTTGAGTACACACAGATTAAACGTTTTCTGTTAACCAAAAGGGTTTATCGTGAACCGGACAAGTATAAAATAGAATCTAATTGCTTTTACTGTAAATAGATGGTGTTGGTGTAGCTGAATCGAAGAGATTATGATATTTGTTAGTTTTAGGTAGGATGTGAAGTAGTTTTTCATGTAGTTCCTATGGATATGGTATAAGTATGACATAATATTAAATTCGTAAAAAACTACACACAACTACTCACTAGACTTTCTGCAAATTTAAAATAATGTAAGTTGTGGTATTTGCCATAATTATTTTCTTTTACTTAGTTCAAAACAATTGACTAAAAAATTATCTTAGACATAATAACTATAAAATTAAAATGAAAATATTTCATTTTAAATTTAATTTAATGTTAATATTTATTAAATTCATTATTCTGTTAATATTTATTATTTGATGATATGACTAAATAACAAAACAATAAATAATAGTGTTGATAAAATTATGTCTCTGAAGGTTTTTCTATAAAATTTGTCACAATCAAAATATGTTTATTTGTGCTGTGAGATTAAACTATCATGAGATAATTAAATTCTGAATAGTTTGGTCGGTTTTTTTATTTTTTTTTTGTTTTACTCTTAAATATTAATAGTTCGCTTAGTGATTAACTTAAAGAAAAAAGAACTAAATAATATGTAGAAACTTATAAATAGAAATAAAGTGGAGGGAAATTAGGAACTTTGATATTTTTTGTCAACACTTTTCTTTAAAACGTAAACAATTTTTTGTAAATTTTAATGAATTTGATTTCTATCTTACTTACGTTCTGTTCTTTTTTTTGTTTTGTTTCAAGATAAGATTTTTCAATTAATTTTTGATTGAAATGTGACATAAGCTCAAGAAGTCAAAAAAAAAATTAAAAACTAAATTGGAAATGCTTTCACAACAAATCAAATAAAAACCTATCGAAAAATGAAGCCAAACATATTAACACTATAGCAAAACAAAATTGAAATTAATAACTGTTTGTGTGTATGAAATATGAATGGATGTACAAAGAGCAAATCCTTAATCTAAAACATTTCCGGATTCAAGGAAAATGATTTTTAAATTTATTTTCCAAATGATTTCATTAAATATGATTAAAGATCTCTTATCGACGACCGACTGTCATCTATATCTTAATAGTAATCGGTATATTTATAGAAAGGGTAAAAAAAGGAAATGAAAATCCAAAAATAATTAGACCAATGTCATATAAGGATTAGTTTCATATAAATTCTATCCATTATATACGAATGTGTCTGTCGTTTGTAAATATTATAGTATTACATAATGTTGCATCTTCATAATTGGTTTCTACATTTATACCAACATAAAAATGAATAGAGCTAAAGGATCTAAATTGATTTCGTGGAAAAATTGTAAGGATTATGTAAGAAAATTGATTGGATTTATATTTAAAATTGAAATAATAATCACCTAAATAGAAATTGTTAATTATAGAATTATAGACAAATGTGCAAATGTGAAAATTCAAACATTTTTATTTCAATGGGGTTTCTATTAAATTTAACTCTTATAGAAAAAAGAGACAGATTTTTAATTAAAAGTATTTCAGTTCCATTTTAATGAGACTTTGTACCAATATAAATTGTTTTAAAATAATGAAAACAAGTGCTATATATTTTTTCTGAAAGTCTGTAGGAAAAACAATAAAAACTAAAGGAAATAAATACTGAACTTTGATCATATTTTATTTATATATGTAATACTGAAAATGACTAATGTTTGTTGTCAATAATTTTCAATAGTATTTATAGCTTACAAGACAATGTCTTATAATATTGTTTTTATTTATAGGCGATTCTTATAAATTGACAATTGCATGTAAATATACAAATGCCACACAGCCATCATATTATAAAAAGTAAATTAAATATACAAAATCTCTATCTACGTTTCCGTAAATAATTGTTCAATTTTGTATTTTATTTTTATCTGGTTAATTTCTTTCTTTCACTTGTCGATCAGCAAAATCCAATAATATGAAATACTATATAAATATTGCTAAATACGAATTCAGAATGACGAAAGAGTAAATAACAAATAATTATCTTCTCTAATAATTGATGTTGGTTCTTTGTCCAATTGTTCAACATACATAATCTCATTTCATTTTGTACTTAACGAATTTGTATGGAGGCGTCATACAATTAGTTTTATTTTCACCACACTTTCATATTGTTTTAATCAAAATCAATCATCAATATAGGATAATTTGGATTTTTCATCCATTTTCTTAGAATACTCATTACTCAACTTAAATAATAATAATACTTCCAAAGTGAATTAATACTTGGTTAGAAATATTTTATTGATAACCAGAATTTGTTGTAAATTATTAATTCTGAATTTATTAATTTGATAATTTGATTCTGCGAGAAATTTAAACCAAGTATGGTTTTTTGTCTTCGATTAAATTCATAGAATTATCGTCTAAGAATGGAGAGTACGCAGAGAATACTTATTAATAAAAAAAACTATACTTATTTTTGCTTTCAAAAATTTTTAAAGTTCAAATCTTTCACAATAAAGTACTTACTTAAGTGTTTAAAGGTGATTAGAAATTCAAGTACATCGCCAATTTTGTATACCTTCTAAATCACAGTATAAGAACACAAGCAACATCAATGAACATGAATTTACATTATTTATCATGGCAATGAATCAATTCCATTTCACGTGAGTTGATACTTACATTACATTTCTTATTATATTTGCTGTACATATAATTAACGTAGTTACCACCTACATAATGGAGGAACGTGCGGTGCGCGCATATATAATAACATTTATATAAACCAGGCCATATACAGTTTTGAGTTCTCTAACCAACTCAGTAATGACAAATTACAACAATACATATTATAATATCGGAATAAACACAAACAGTAATATAATACAAAAAGAAAAAAACAGCAACAAATTCGTGAAATAATTTAGTCTAGAAGTGTCAGTGAACTAGACTTGTTGGCTGGTCGGACAATATTGTAATATAGAAAATATATCAATAATTTTTATTTAATATAAGTATTAGTTACTTATATATATAATAATCCGGTTGTATCCCCGCTGCCTGTCGCCGGCACCATCGACCATTGCCATTAAAAAGAGGAACATTACAATTTTTTTATTTTGTACACAACAAAACGATTAAAATTATCGCCGTAGCACCACAAAACAGCGTGCATTGTACATATTAAGAAAGCTCTCTTCGAAATACATAAAAAAAAAATCATCAAAGAAAATAATACAGATTTTATTATTTAAATAATAATATAAATAAATTTCAGTTCCAGTACTTACTTATATTTTTATATTGTTTATAATTATAAAACAAAAACGTAAAGAAAAAATATTAATTTGTTTAAAAGTGATAATTTTTATTTGAAAATTATAAAATTTATTTACTTTTTGTAAACAGAAAACAATCAATTAGAGCAATTTGTTTCTTATTATTCATTCAGACTAAATAAAGAAATTTAATAATAAATAATAATCGTTTATAAATATCAAAAAAAAAAAAAAATATATATATATATAATTGCGGTAGTGATTGTTTTTTCTTGTTTATTTTTAATTTTTTTTTGTAGTAGACATAAATTACTTACAAAATAATATTTATACATAATTTTTGTTTTGACTTTTATATTTTGAGTTTAAAAAACGAACAAAAATTTAACGACTGTGAATAATTTGTTTTACCAAGTTAACGCCGTCAATAAGGTAAGAAAATAATTTATGTAAATATTGTTGATATATTTAGAAAAAATAATTTTATTGTTTCATATCTTGTAGTTGAAGAAATTAAATTACTTACAATATTTTTATCTTCCTTTTCATTTTTGGATATTTATTGGATTTTATGAATTTCTTAATAATTTTCTACTGAAACTGGATATGCTTTCATATTAGATGTTGTGATATCGCTTCTTTGAAGACAAATTTATTACCACATATATATCGTTCAATTCTATGTAGTTATCTTAATCGAAAATTATGTAAGAAAATTTTAGAAAAAACCAATAATAGCGATTATTATCAAAAATTATTACTTCTATCTATATGAATTCAAGTTATTTTTGTATTTTTTATGGATACCTTAAACTTCAAATTTATTTTCGTTTGTTAATAATATACCCTAATATATAAATGACACAATAAATATAATTTCTATGCAGCTAACTACAATATATCTTTAGCTTCTCTAATTTTTTTTTTTTAGTTTTCTATTAAGGTTCTCACAAACTAGAAATCTTTCTAATCACAATTCAACACAAATACCATCAGAACTAAAATCCTTTATCGTTATTTGTCTGCATGCGTTAACTTTATAAATAAGAAATAAAAGAAAAATTGGTAATATTTAAATTTTATTCTTCTTTCTTTCCTCTGTTTTTTTTCTTGTGATATATGTATTACTCAATTTATATTCAATACCTTCATCTTTTCCATTGTCCTTTAAAGATTAAATTTAAATTTGCAACTTTTTTTACATTTACACGTATTTTTATACAAAAGGAAGAAATTTATGTTGCAATGCATTCAATGCAGGTAACATACCTAGGCTAGGGTATATTTTTTCAACAATAATAATAATAATAATACGTATTTTCACGTCGTGATATTTTAAAAGATATTCATCATTTTTGATGAGTTTTTTCTTTCTGTTTGCTTTCAAAGGAATAGCTATAGTTAGTTCTCATTTTAAATTTAGAAAGATATATTTTTATGACTTCCTAAGTGAGGTGATAGAACATATCGCCCCAATTTCAATAACTTCTAAATGGAGAGTCCTATAGAAAATGTATTTATCCACTTATCCCCACTTATTTTTGGAGATGAACATTTTCGCTGTACATCTTACCCCTCTACAATTCCCCCACAAAAAGTTTTAGTGTAAAAGTTTGAGAATAAATTTTACATTGAAGAGGGGTCAATGGGAGCCTTAGCGGGGGAACATTTAGAAGTTATTTTAGTTCGGAGCGTAATACCCTGACACCCTAAGTGAAAACAATGCAAATAGCTATTATTAACTGTAACTATATTATAAATTATCTGCCGATTTCATAGTTTCTAGCAAAACTCTGTACAATTTAAATATGCTACAAATTTCGGTTGTATTAAAGATGAACCATAGTTTTATTAATTTTGTAAAGGAAAAAACTGATGGCAACTATAGTGAGTTTCTTTTGATATATCATGTGTCTAGCGGATGTAAAGTATCTTTAGATAATCAAACTTCATTGAGATTTCATAAATAAAAATGCAGTAACCCAATCCGATTCAAAGCGATAAAATCTCTTTTAATGGTGGAATTATTATCTCAGCGGCCATATTCTAGTTTATTTCTTTAAAATGATAAAATGATAAAATGATAAATCGTTCGTAACATTATCATTTTATCGATTCAGTGTTCACTTGCTAAATAGTAGACGTTAAAAAATTTATCATTTTATCGAAAAAGTCGGTGTTTTAACGATGTTTTACGATAAAAATTAACGATTTTAACAAATTGGTATTCTAATTTTAAATCGATAACTCTTGAATCGAATATTTTATTCGATTTATGATTTATCGACGAGAGATTAGAATACCGATTCATTAAAATCGTTAATTTTTAACGTTTTATCATTTTATCACTTTATCATAACACGATTAGAATATGGCTGCAGGAGGTATTATCTGAAAGTGATTTTAATGTGATTAAAAGTAATAGACGTTGGCAAAACTGTTTATTCCACCAGACGTCAGATCTTACGCCTCAAGAATTTGGATAGGAAAATAACATGTAATTTTCGACACTCCGTCTGGTAGAAAAAGTTTTGCCAACGTCTATTTTGCATTTAAGTTATTTTTTTGTGTCATTTTGTTGCGTGGGTTTTCTTATTATTATTGTTATGCTTTTTTCAATGTGGAAAAAATTGAAATATTAAAAAAAATATTTTAATAAAAGACTAAGCCGACAAAATATTACCTGAATATATAAAAGTTATATTTAATCACAGCTCTATAAATAGATAAAACGTACGTCATCTATCCATTCAACATATCTTTTTACATGGATTATATTACGCTAGTTATGTTATAATACATTACACCCCTTTTACATTACGATAGTTATAGTAATCCGCCTAAGCATACGGAGAGCGTTTAGACGAACAAAAAATAACTACAGTAATTACTCTGGTAACTACTCTAAATGTACGACCGTAGTTTTATTTTACTCTAGTAAACGTCAAACTATAATGTTTTTATTATAATTTATTTATTAAAATGGAAATAAATATATATTGTTAATTAAATTAAAATTATAATAGTAGTTGCGTTACTAAAAATATTTTTATAACTAATTTAACTCTTGTTACCAGTCTAGTGTAAACGCGCACCGGTTACTTTATTCAAATTAAGATGGTTACTAACTATCGTATCGTAATGTAAAAGTACACCCCTTTTACATTATTTATTTTTAAAAAGAGAAAAATGGAGATAAATATTTTTTATTTTTTTGATTGTTGCTTTTGTAACGGATGAAAAAAAAATGATGCACACAAAGTTTTTGTACTCTGAAAAAAATACACATGCAATTCTATTTTATTACATAAATTTACGAGAGTATGTATTTCAATATATGTACCATAATTTCATGATTTATTTGTTTACAATTTTTTTAAAAATATTTTTTATATATAAGCACAAACTTTTACAAATCTTTTAATAAATAAAGAAAATAATTTCTTTCTGATATTTGAGTATAGTTGAAATATGTTGAATGGAAAAACTGAAATTCATAGGATTTTGGTCGTGATGAAATTTATTATACATAATTATTAAAAAGTAGATCTTAATGGAATAGAAGCCCGTCCATTTCCTGTATCTTAATTTTTATAAAAGTACTGTGTGTTATAATGTAAATTTAGTTCGTGAAGAATCGATTAATTAATTATCAAAAATCAATATGTATTTTTTTTTATATCCTGGATGATCTACTGTAGATCGTAATGTAGATCTCATACATAATCATTATCATTATTCTGAGTATATTATTTCGTTATTGTAAATATTAAGTTTATTATTTAACTAGAGATTATTAGAAAAAAATAAAGTGCGCATTTCTGTTGCTGTCCAAGTAATTGTTTTCTTTTCTTTTCTAAATAACGGATGAACTAAAAAAAATAAAATTCAATTAACAATTAGAGTTTCTTAGAAAAAAGCACAAATATTATTTATATTTTGTTAAAAAAAAAAAAAAAAAAAACGTTTCAAGGCTTAATTCATTATATAATTGTTTGTTTCTTTCAGTTCGGTCATTTGTCATAGTTCTCAAATAAACTTTTTAAATATTAATAATCATGTTTATCTGTTATTCCGACGCAATGTTATGCACGTGCACCGATTGCAAATTTGGTGTCATGCTATTGATCAATGTAATAAATTACTTAAATATTTAGAAAGTTGCTTTTTTTCCTTTTATTGCTCTTTCAGATAGGAATGTTTTGCATATTTTCGTCAACAATCAAACAAATAAATAAAAAAAAAAAAATTAAGATAAAACAGGAATTGATTTCTTTTTGGAAGTAAATGCATAAAATAATGTCGAGAACGATAATTTTAAATTATGTGAAGATTGAATTCACCAATTTTATTTTACTTATTTAAGCAAAGCATAAAGTTGAATGCTCCAGAACTTCAATGACCTAGTAATTCGATTAGACTCTAAGTAACGAGTTTAATAATTCTTCTTCTTCTTTTTTTTATGTGAGTTTATCAAACTCAAGTTTTTCAAGTGCACAGATTTTAATGCCATCATAACTAAAATTGTATAGCACCGCAAAGTAAAAAATAAATAAAAGGAGCAATCGAAATGATGCAAATTTTATATTTCAAACATGCCGAAATAATAATAAAAAAAAAAAAACGAAAAGATGAAAAGATGAAAAATAAGTTCACAAAAAAAATCTCATGTCAACAGCAGTTTATTAATCCATTTAATTGAATTGATTTGTTGACACAAGGTTAAATGCATCATTATTACATTCTTTAAAACACCAAGTGGCAATTGCATACGCAAAATCATACAGTTTATTTGTAATCAAGATTCAAAATTAAACACAAATAATAATAATAAAAGAAGCAAATAATTTAGTTTGAAAATAACAAATAATAAAAAGATTCTTAAAAACAAAAAAAATAAATTTGCTATTTTAATATGAAATTATTGTTTTTATTTAAAAATGATTTCGATAATTCACAAAACGGTAGATATACGAATGATAGATACACTTTAACCGCGCTTACATAATTATTAAAATAAATGAATTATTGTAATTTGTGTCAAGAACTAATTTAATATTATTACACAATAAAAATGTAAGTAATGTTTATATGAGCGTCGAGCACTTTAAATATGAATTAAGAAAACAATTTTGATCAATTTTAATTTATGTAAATATATTGTATTATGTTATTACATATTATGATTAGATTTTTATGTATTGCCATTTCTATTCACTGCAAATAATTTATATGTAAGTGAAAATTTATAATAATTTGTTTTATATGAATTGTTTCAGTAAATTCGTGTATTAATTTAATTATGAAAATTGCTCGGTGCAATTAAATTATAGTAATTAAACATTTTAGGTGAATAAGATTTTTTCTAATTTTCCAAAGCATCATTAAATATCTTTTGATTCGATGTTAATAAATGAAAATTGCTAAAATTAAACTATATTTACTAAAAAAAACAATAAATAAATCACTGAATTGTTTCGAATTAGTTGTAATACTTATATTATTCATACGAAATGTTGAATTTGCTGAAACCAATTTTCATATTTATGTATTAATATCGACAAAAAATAATAATAATAACATTAATATGATCATGAACACAACATACAATGCCTCGAACGTATTATATAATATGCATGAACTGAACATCGGCATTGACATGTCCGTAGAGACCTCTAGTACATATTGTTATTAAATCTGTGTAATTAAGCCAATTGTTTCAATTAATTTCTAATTCAGTTTATTAGGTTTATTATGAATTTTAATGTAAGCTACAAACTTGTAAATTTAGAATTCAAATAATCTTATATCATCCATGTTGGCATGATTATTGGTAGAAAGATCCACGCAATATAAATTTACTTCATCATTTAGATTATTTTTTTTGTTTTGAATGACATTAAAAAAAAAGAAGTTTATTTTCAGAATACTAAGTAGAATAACATTAGTAATTAAAGAAAATAAAGCAAAGTATGTCAAAAGGTTTAAGTGAGATCCATATGATTGAGAAATTATGTTATTTAATGACAATTACAGCGCTGCATGAAAATCGGCAAATAAATACTTCAAAACACAATGTCTAACTATAGTTCGTTTTCCGATTGCAAATTATATTAACCCAGTAAACATTTAATGTCACCTATATGTCCTCAAGACATTGCCAATGAGATATGAACATTGGATATTCATGCAAGATTATCTCAGCAATATATTTAAGATGTCTTCAAGACGTGTGACTCTTAATTAAACTCTTTAAATCTTACTTGAGAAATATTCATAA
This sequence comes from Catotricha subobsoleta, assembly GCA_011634745.2. Classification (NCBI taxonomy): domain Eukaryota; kingdom Metazoa; phylum Arthropoda; class Insecta; order Diptera; family Cecidomyiidae; genus Catotricha; species Catotricha subobsoleta. Next base: position 32,244 of record JAABKK020060845.1, read on the forward strand.
TAATACCATTAGGGACCGTCCATAAATGACGTCCAAGATTTTCAGTCATTTTTTGACTCCCCCCTACCCCTTGTCTGTTTATGTCCAATTTTACAGACCCCCCCTCCGTGGTG
>JAABKK020060856.1:0-32351 GCA_011634745.2 Catotricha subobsoleta
CCTTCGATTAGCAGAATCTTCGATTAGCCGAATCACTAAAAACATTTTGAGTTCGGCTAATCGAGGGTTTACTGTATATTAATTTGAATTTTTACTTAATATATGTGTGCATCGCATAGTTTGTGTATTTTTTCGTATTACACATAGAAATAAATAAAATTAATAAGTATTATAGAATACTTAAGTGCCTTCAAGCCGATTTAACGTAAAACGAAATTTTTTGAAGACAGTGTTGATTTTATTTTAATCATATAGATCGCTTTTGTTTAGAATTTCTGAACAGAATAAATAATTTTAGAAAAATACTTTTCTATTCCAGCCGAGTTATTTTAGCCGACATTTTTGCAGCAGCTGGCTGGCTAATCGGCGTAGCAGTTTTATCGGCTAACGACTATTTCAGCCGTCCGGCTACCATTTCTGGATGGTAGCTGACTATAACCGGTCAAATGCCTATCATCATTCATCCCTGACTGGACCAACCCCGAAACCAACAGCGTTTTATGTTTTCCATATTCTAAATCGCTTATTATATACCGATAGATATATGGTAGAAATTTTATATAGATACACGAACTGTCTTAATTAATGCCTACAACTAATCTCAAAAGGCAAACGGACGATCCACAATATGTGTCGTCGTCGTTATTGTTGTTAAACAGTAGGTGGATTAAATTTGTAGTGAAAACGAAAAACGGATATAAAATAATATATAACATTTGGTTTCTAAAAAGTACATGCGGTTTAATACACAAAAGAGGTTTTCCTTAACATGAAAACAACGAGAACGATGACAACATACAATGATTTTCTCTACGCGCTTCGTATTATAATTTTCTCTATATAGTTAAAATAGTTAAAAGATTTATTTAAACCAGAAATAAAATGAAAGCCATAGAAAATAATGATATATGTTTGGTTAGTATAACCCGATAGGTATAACCCAACTCTGTCTTCTTTTCTCTATATGATGAAGAAAAAAAAATAACTACGGGAACTTCAATAGATTAAGATTGAAAATTTTATTACTAATGATAAATGTTTGGGGGCAGTAACGTTTGTTCCATTTAAGATATATTGTTATATATTTCTTAATCAATTCCTCCTGAGTTACGTAGCAAACCAATTCTGCTTTATATGTTGAGATACAAAACTTTGCGTACATTACAAAGAAAAAAAGTATTAATAAATAAATAAAAATTGTTATAATTGTCGAATATTTATCCATTGGCATAAAGTTTATTTTATTTATCTTTATATATTCTATTTAATTCAAGACTCTTTGTATTTATATTTATTGCTATTATATTCTCTGACTTATCGATTTATTTCAAAGGATGATAATCTTACTATTACTCCATATTCCCAATATCCTCTTAATATGAGGATAATTAGTTATATTAAATATGAGTACATCTACATATACATTATGCTGTCAAATTAACAAAAATATGAAATGATTTATGAAACGTTATTAAAGTAATGACCATCAAAACATTAACTATCTACATTTGTTATATTTTTTCGACTTTAAATAAAACTGAAAAATAAATAGTGAGAGGAAATAGTAAAACATTTGCTTTCTTACCACTTATATGCATTTAAGAGAAAAATAAGGCTCATGTGGATTAATTAGGTCGTGAAAACTATATTCATACGAGTATATCTATTTTTTTTCTTCATTTAATACATTTAATATCAAATCATAAGCGACTGAACTTACCTTTAATTACCGCGCATACTTACTATATAAATGAGCTACATCAAAATGCATAAAAATTATACCAAAGCAGAAAATCTAAATTTTTATCCTACGTAATACCTGGGGGGTCGTTTACGATACGATATGATACAACGTACAGCACACAAAAAAAAAAATATATGTGACAAAAACGACACAAAGAAGAACTCTTCTCCTTCTACACCTTATTATTCCCTTCACACTTTTTTTTATACCTACGTTGCCTTAAATGCCTAGCATGCGGCGGCAATAAAAAAAGGTTAAAAAATTAAGCAATGTACTTGAGATGTAATTGGTTAAGCTCTTCGTTTTTTTTTTTTTGCGTTGTTCGTATTGTTTTTCTTTTTTTTGTTCTGAACACTGCATTTTCATACGAACATAAAATAATGCTATACAGAGTGGTAAAGATTTCAATCGTTTAGTTGAGGTATGCGAGAAGACTATATATATAATATTACAATAATGCTAAAGCTCTTTTTAATGTGGAACGATGGCACAATATAATGAGAATGATGGTGGTGGCATGTTGCTGATGATAATGCGACACAACAACAAAATTATAGAAAATATAGCGGCATCATCAAAGTAATGTGGTGACTTTTCGCATCAGCGCGCACTTTTCTTTTATATTTCTTTAATTATGTTGATCGACCTCAACGATGGGTAGGTAGTTGGTTTGGTGTTGCTGAAGGCTTATCCTTTTTTTTTTTCTCGACTTACTAATACCATTTGCATGCAATTTTATTATTCATCTGCATGTATTTTGTATTGTATTATTGGATGAAAAATTGAGAAATACATTCAAGCAATGTTATTGGATTCCTTTTTATATATACAATATTTTACTAATCCATAGAAATTGCAATCAACATATCAGCCATACAGCATGGCCCCGTACTGCAAAAACCTCTGTATATTTCGAAGGAATAATAAAATCATTGAACTTTTTTTTTTTTTTTTAAAGAATTTTCTTTTTTCGCACAATCTGTTTCTACCATATTGTAGAGATTATACAAAATATGTATTATATTTTGTATAAATTTACATTGTCCATGTAAAATGTACATGGCTACAGATTTGTAATAATAAAAACAATAAGAAGATTATATTTGAATAATACATGTAAAATGTACAATGTACACATGATAGCCACCATCCACATAACATACATTTATAAATAGCTGCGCGTATAGAGCGTATAAAAATTTCAGCAATTGTGGAAAATATAAAATGTGTTATTGTGGTGGTATTTAAATAGAAACGATGAGGATTAATACCAGCATAATATAGAATATTTGCCTTAATTAGGAACTAACAAGTGTTTTGGAATGCATGCGTGAAAATTAAAGATATAGACATTATAAATCTAAGCTTGACAATTGTTTTAGTATTTATAATGAGATCGAATGTTTTTGATGATACTTCGTATATTTATTTAAGAATATTATTCAAATAACTGTGACATAGATAGATTTTCAAATATTCTTTGTCAAATGGTAATGAAATGCAAATGGTCAGACGTATTGAATGTTTAATTTACGTTTTAAAAGACTATTTATTTGATAGCATTAATTTATAAATCAAAGAACTCGCCCCAAACACAAATCATCCGTTAAATGCCACCTACTTCCTATAACGATGCATGTATCCTAAGTTTGACTATCAAAACACACACAAAAAATAATAATAATGAAAAACAAGCAGCCTGACATTTATTAAATGTTAAAAAAAAGTTAAAATAAGTTTAAAAAAAAAAAAAAAAAATTACGTCTACATCTACTCGATGCCATGTGAACATTTTTAACTTCAACTTTCACGACAAAAATACATTTTTCAATAAAACGAATAATTCGAATTTTTTTCCATCACATTTCATGTCCGTTCTAGGAAATGTTCCCATATATTGATCCTAGAGTTTTCTATATATGTTCTGTACTTTGTACAATCAGGCCACTTTTCCTTGGAATACGTTATGTTGTATCAAAAAGCATTGTAATACGAACGCCTTTTATCTGGCATTATTACAATAATTTTGTTGTTTTTTTGTTTTGTATCTTTTTAAAAAATTGGAAAAAATTGACTGGGTATTGGTATTTGAAGTATTTTGCAGAGTTTCAAAACCTATATGAACTACTACTTATATTTTCAGATGAATTAATTATTATTTTCTTTTTTTCTTTTTCAAAAAAATTAAAAAACCTGAGTGTTTGAATTTACATTATAGAGGGTAATAGCTATTTGTTGAGAATAGAAATTGATTAAAATCAATGGTATTTGATGACCCAATGGATTAGTTTTCTGAAACGCAACTCCCGTTAAAGGTGTCAAAGTGATTTTTTTTTTCCATTTATTTCCCGTTCTCTAAAAATGTGTTAAACGCATATCCATTTAATTATCATCTAATTACCGTTATAATTACTCCTTCCCATTTCTTTTGTACCTACAGCTAAGTATGTTCGGTTGGTTTGGTACATATGTAAACATATAACCATGTTGTACAATAACAACAAAAACAACAAACGCAATGCACATATATCTTTATCGGTTATATATAAATTTTGGTAGATAGGTAATGATTGTATGTTGAGGCTGCTACCGCGTGCGTAAACATATCATACAAATCATACAACGCGCGGCATGCTTGCAGAATATGTGGGAAAGGGTGGGTTCTTATATGTGTACTTCAGTAGGGTGCGACGATGATGAGTGTGAGAAATGTTGATTGCGTGTATTATAAAATAACCACATATAATACCGAAATTGCAAGAATAGAAGAAAGATTTTTTTCTCCTCTCTGTTGTTCATCCTCCGGTTTTGAGTTTGGTAGGTAAGTATCTCACTACTACAAGCTACAATATGTAGTGTACGATGCTTTAAGCTTTTTAACCATAATTGCATTATCTATTCTGTCTGATCAGCAACATTTTAACGACTTTGGCGAAAGTAATGTTTATTGAGGATGAAGATGAATTAATGTGATATACGGGGCGACGACAGTGGCACGGGTACGAGTGAATTGATATGTTGTTTCTGGTCCTGATGCGCGGCGCAATTTTCGTCTTGTTCAGAATAGCACACAGTAGCAAAGTCTTTTTTTTTTACTCTTTTTATTTGTGCATAAAATATTACCCTACGATAGCGATAGGACGTTTAAAACAGACAAAAGAAGCAGAATGAGAATGTGGAATATTCAATATAAATTATAATATCATAATGTTATTGACTATAAATGTATAAGATTTTATGAATTAATTAAATTACTGCATGCACAACATAAATTTATTAATAAATAAATTACTCGCTGACTTTTCTTCTTTATATATATATGTATAATATATATTCATTTTTCTTCTTTTTTTTTATTATATTGTGGGTGGTTTGCTTTGTGCGAATAATAAATAAAGGGTACAACAAATTTGGGGTTGGAGTGTAATTTACTAATTATGAATTTTGATGATTCTTCCTCTCTGCTTGAATCCATCTCAAAAGAAAACAAAAAATGGAAAAATTAAAATCAAAGGTTAAAATTGAATTATTTTTAAATACAAATAATGTGAATTGAAATAAACCCTTTTCTATATGTCAAAAATACTTTAGTATCGAATATTCCGGACGCAACAGCGACATCGACGACGGTACCAAAAAGACATCAAATCAACGATCATTACCGTCAAATTATAAAACCATTTAAAAACTTTTACTTTTATAACATTTATCTCCTATAAAATATATAATATAATTGTGTCGCTTAAACGATGGACCATAAACGCTTGACTTATAAATTTTTATTCTCTCTTCTCTATATAATATTCAACTTTTATCTACCTTAGTATCAGCAGCCCTCCCACCTTATCATCCGTTGGTACCACCAAATTCTTCTAACTCTCATCCTGCCATCCACATCATAATCATCATCATCATAATTTAAAAACAAAAACAAAAATCATTATTCATTTATATCAGCTTGTTGGTTATGGTGTGTAACGTAATTGTGGCAGTGCCGCGAAGGATTAATCCCACATCAACATCAAAAACATCGTCATGGTCTCCTTCTACTTTTACTTATAATATTAATATCTACGGCGTCACTATGTTCCGTTCTGAGTAAAATCTTTATAATAAATTTATAAATATTAAATATTATATTATATAACAGAAGGGGAACGATAAAAATTTGTTCCTTTTGCACACCTTTTAAATACACTCAATTTTCAAAAAATAAATATTAAGTAATTAAAGTAACCAGAAAGCTATAGATTTACATACTATTGTTTTCTAATAACAGTTGACAATAGTTCCAGTAAACTTTTCGGTTAAATGACTGAACGAAATTCAATTGATTCAAATCTTATAGTTTAAAAGCTATTATTTTTTGTTATGTCGCAACTTTTTTTTTTCTCTTTTTCTTCAAGTATATTCTTCATCTTTGCACTACAATCCAAATATATATATTTATCTACCACAGGTAAATTATCCAACCAATATAACAACGTTTACGTTCAACTTTTCTTGCCTTATTATTAATTATTTAATATTCAATTATAAATTATTGTTTCTTGGCTTTTGTGTTTTTGTGCTGTTGTCGCGCGCGCTTACATAATCATTTATTTATGATGATATGAAATGGTAGTAGAGGGATCAGAATAGAGAAATTATTGTATTGGTTTTATATTCGGTTTATATATTTGTGATATGCGAGTAGAAATTCTATAAATGTTTTATATATGCATGTCTTTGGCCCATTCCCTATTATCCGTATTCCTTTTCTGTTAAAAGCGACATATTATATATTCGACATCGACAGAATACATATAGAAAATGTTGTTTGGTTACAACAAGATTTACGATTGTCAGCATATGATATTCGTTTAAAAATCGCCCACATAATTTCAAATATATGGGTTTGAAAACAATACAAGCCTTCCTCCTTATCTGCATATAAAATATATATATATATATATAATTATGTATATTTATACATATTTCTATTTAAATGTATGTGTGAATGAATTTGTGGTATAGATAGATCTCGTCTGTAACATATTATAGAAAATTGAATGGGTAAAGAGGGCCAAAATGTGTATTCATCTATTATTATTATTAATATTATATAAGCCACATTTTCTACCGTACCATTCTCCATATTATTATGCTTCTAGTTGCTGCATATTATTACGATATTATCTTTAAACATGGAGCATTGAGAAAATTTTAGTTTTGTTTAGCTCTTGTTAGGAAAGTTGAGTTAAGTTTAAATATATAATAAGTTTGTATATATTTTATGATGGTATGCGTACGTACAGTTTGGTGATTGTAAATTTTCTTGTGTATGGTGGGCGGCTATTCATTGATCCTACTAACTAAAATTCAATTTTACCATTTACAATAACACTATCTTACACCAAACAATCATATACCACCAAATATTTATTCAACAACGAATTAAATATTATAATATTTAATAATGACAAGACCTGTGTTTCTATATTGAAATTGCTTAATAATTAAACAATAGGACCGATTGAAAGTTATTCATCTAATTATATAAAGTAATGGTTGATTATATTTTTGTACATAAATCTATACCCATTTATTAAGATATTTAGCAAACAGAAATAAATAAATTATGGAAAAAAATAAGAAAAACCTACTCAAGCCAAATTAATGACGATGTTTGGAAACGGATTAAAAGGAAGAAACTATACATTCAGTTGAATCTATTTTCAAATTCAAGTAAGCCATTCTCAATTTTTCTTCTATTTTTTTCTTTTATAAAACGTTCATTCAATAAATATAAAAAGCTATTAGTACGTGTTAAGTCTATGAAAAATTATTATTTTATTTAAAGATACACGTGTGATACTAACAAAAAGAAGAAATGGAAAAAAAAAATCATATGAAAGAGAATGTAAATAGCATTTTTTTATTGTTATTAATTTTAAAAATAAATTTTTCGCAAATAATAAAAAAAAAAAAAAAAAAATGAAAATGAAAATGTTTTATGGCATTGTATGCTATTGTACATACGCTCCCTTTTTTTTATATCTCTCTCAACCCAAAATAAATATCATGAATTTCTCCACAAAGAAACCAAATTAAACCTAAGGTAGGTAATTTTATGGTCTTGACAGTTTTTTTTTTATTATAGCTAAATAGCCTTTTTTCTAGAAAGCATTATTTTAAAATATTAACTTTTTTTTTTAGAAAAAAAAAATAATTTGTGTCTTTTCTCTACATAAATTATCTAATTTATAAAAAGAAAATCCAAAAATATTTTTCGTTATTAAAATATTCTATTCATAAATACAACAAATTGCAATGGCTTACAATTTTGCGTTTTATATTTTTTAGTTTATATTATATTTGAAATAGTTTTTAAATAAAAGAAATTTATATTTTTAAATGTTTTTTTTTTTTGAGTTTTTGAAATTTGATTCAATAAAAAGGATTAGCAAAAATTTGGAATTATTATTTATTTATTATTTATTAAAAACACGTGGCAGTATTTTACATTAATTTTAATTATCATTCGTCGTCCATTGGACTTAGAATTAGTTAGAATATAAAATCATGAAAAATAAAAAAGAAAATGCTTATATATTACGTAGTATGTTATGTTATTTATTTATATATTTTAGAGATGGGCGTTATGTAATATTACATTGTAATTCATTACATTTTGCATTAAATTATTGCAACTACTATTATATTTTTTGAGTAATTTAATATAATATAAATTCATTATATCGCCGTGCCAGTTCAAAAGTAAGACATATTAAAACATAAATTTGATGCAAAGGGTTGTATCTGTATACGTTATCAATATACAGATACAACTTTTTGCATCAAATTTACGTTTTAAGATGTTTTATTACTTTTGAACTAGCACGGCGATATTTAAATTATTTTTTTTTTTTGCATAATAAAGTAAGTACATAATACATAATTTCATTTTGGCACACATTTAAATAATCGCCTGAAAAATCAAAGTAAGTACCTATCGCCCGAAAAACAAAAATTGATCGCCTGAAAAAACAGAAAATACCGCCTGAAATACAGAAATTGATCGTCTAAAAAAAAAAATAATTCCGTTTAATTCATATTTTAAATCGGCAAAATGGTATTTTACTAACTAATTACCTAATGTAAAAAAAAAAAAAAAAATTCTAGTAAATTGACCGCATGGTAAAGAGAGAATATAGTGCTCGTCGATAAGTTTTGTATTTTAGGCGGTACTTTTGTTTTTGAGGCAATTAAATAATAATAATATCCGATTTATTTTTCACACAATCCCAAATGCTATTTGCTTTCTTTTATTTTACTTATATAATAGAATTATATTGAAAGAATACTTATTAATATTATATGACATATGAGGGAACATGTTTTTTTTTTGTTTACTATAATTTGTGCTTTTTCTCACGTTTGACGCAGAATCTAAATGTCGTAAAAATATATAGGTTTTGGTTTTCGATTCAAAAATTTGAAAAAACTGTATTTAAAAAAGATATTTAAATCTTCTAAAAATCAGTTTTTTTGGGATTATACGACCCGATATCGCAGTTCTGAGAAAAATCAACATGAACTGAACATGAACATGAACACTATTTCTGTCATGTATATATTTTCTTTATTTATAAAATTATAATACTCAAAAAAAAAGAAGTTCTGTACCAATATAATTGTCAGCTTGTATGTTTACCAAGTAGGAGTTTCAATTCTAAAACCTATATAAAAATTGAGTTTCTCCAAAAATACTGGACAAATTCCAACTATACTACAAATTATGTCACTTTTTTGCTTCATTTTTGAAAAAAAAATGGAAGCTTTGGAATCGTGATTATATTTTATTTATTTTTTTTTTTCCTTTTTTTATGAATATCTCGAAAACCGTTCCGACAATTTTCTTGAAATTTTAGTATTTTGTAGAGCTTGGCGTGAAACGCAAGTTTCCAATTTGCCGCAGCGGGGAAAAAATGCATGGTGATGCGTTATCATGCGTCAAAAAAAATTATGCTTTCAATCGACGTAACTTTTTGAGAAAAAAATGTATTTGTTAAAATAATAGATTTTGAAAAATAATACTAATATGTAATAACAATTTAAAAAGAAAATCACGATTTTTTAACATTTCTAACCATCACTACAAAAATGAAGCCCTACCAATTTATTGGCAGCTTGTTTTCTAACATTTTCTGTTTCCAAGAATCATATTGCTCAAAAAAAAAATGTCATATCAATAATCGTTCCCAAAACAAAAAACAAAAAATAAAAATAAAAAATAAGACCAAAAATAAAAAGCCGTAATATTTTAAAAGCACAATAAGAAAAAAGAAATCGCAACTTAACATACGCCACTCCCGCCGTTGCGTTACGATTCATATAAGTATGCATTTCAATACTATAGCCTCGCAATGTTTAGTAGTTTAAGGTATATTACCTAACAATAAATCATGAAAATGACATTTATATGAAATATTTGAAGGGGATTGTTTTTCGGAAAGTGTTTTTATTTTTATTTATTTTATATCATTTTATTTATTTTTTTTTTTTCCTCTAGTCACATAAGTAATATAAATGTCTCTATAGCTGGGCTAACTGGTGGGTAGGTATATTTGTACGGTAGAAAATGTTTTATGTTATACTTATGGATAAATGTTTTGTTTCCCATTCTTAAGTTTTGCCTTTTGATGTCTCGGAAATATTGAAATGGTGCTATTCGATATAAATAACAAAGTAACATAACAATTTGATTACTCAATAATAAATTGGTTTTCTTTGTACGTTTTGTTGTGTTTTTGTTATTTATTTTTTTTACACTTTCAATTTTGACTTTTAATTTAATCATTTTTTTTTAAATATAAATAATCTAATAGAAAATCTTTGGAGAGGATTAATTAACTATAATTATATATATGGTTATAAGTTATATTATTTTTTGTTGAGAATCAGTGTTATATTTTTGAAATTTATATTTTGTTATATTCCGTTCTTTTATTACGTTTATGGGTCATAAGACTGACATGCGCACGCTTTTGTTTTCTGGGGGGGAGGGGGTACAACTTTGATCAAATTTGTAAATTAGTAAATTTATTTTTTTGTAAATCATATATATACAAACAAACGAAATAAACCGCGAAAAAGTTTGTGCTGTTCCTTTTTAGCCAACTTCGGAAAATTTGAAAACTATTTTTCACCAAAACTTAAAATAAGATATTTTTTTTACAATCCCGAGGGGGGGAACACCGTGAGAAAGATACTATTTTGACCAAAATCAAAAGATAGTAAATTCTCAGGGGAAGTAATACCCCAACCACACACACACACACACAAACCCGTGTGCATGTATGCAATTGCATGGGTTAAATCTCATTATAGTATTAAGCATTTGAAGAAATAAATAAATGACAAATACTGTACTTATTGCAGAATCTCTAATCGGATGGCATTCGGTAATCGAACCAATCCAATTTAAATAAACCGGTACACCATGCAGCGTCCCACTATTTAACCGAAACACCTTGACGGATCAGAGTAACAGTAAAATTAAGAACAATTATTATCGAAATATTCTTAAATTCAACAATCAATAATACATTATAGAAAAAAAATTACTGAAACATTTATACTTTTATTTGATACGAGAGTATAAGAATTAACATTTGAATTTTGAACATTAAGAAATAATAAGATATAAAAAGCTCTCTATCATTCATTGATAATTATTGTGGAAAAATTGATGTTAACCTATGGCCTATGAAGTCTGTTTATGTGTAGTGCATTTTGACAAGCTCGCTTTGTTATTGAGTCAACTTTGGAGTCTCTTGATAATTAAAAACATTTCTGACGATTTCATATTCCAGAACCTTTTAATTATTTCAAATAGTTTATTTGACTTTGCGAAATTGACTTGTTCAATAATTTACCTTCTGCGCCGTCATATATTACATAAAGTTTTTAAGCGGGAGGTGGGGGGGCGGTAAAGTTTTACGCTTGATATGAAAGGAAAAAAAGTTCATATAAAAAATGTTATGATGAGTAGGAGGATCTAAAACAGACCAAAATCGGAAAAATTTGAAAGTTTTTGGACCAGTGTGTACGATTAAACTGAAATTTTTGCTTCGAAAACTTTTAGCACTAATTCTGTAATTATAAACAATGTACATTGCTTGTGCCTCTAATGTTTATTTGTTTCGTTAATTTTTTCGTCTTTAACATTTAGAAATATGGTATATGCTTACCGAGTGAACAATGTAAACAATGTTGGCGTCATAATAAAATTAAGTTTAATTAAAATTTTAGAAATCGTTTTCGAAATAATCAATGGGAAAAGTTTGATGGAAATCGCATTTTTCCTGACATTCAATCTCATTTTAACCTATGAACAAATATCTTACGACCACAAACTGCTATTGTATTTTCAAGCGACATAATTGCTGCGGCTAATAAATGGTCAGTCAACAGTTCACAGTGCGGACAAATAGGAAAATAAGATAAATCCACAAACAGCTTTAATATATTTTTTTTTGGTTTAAAAACAATGAAAAGCACCTAAAAATTTCATTGTAATTTTTTTGTTTTTTTTTGTTTCGTGTTTTTGAATAATAAGAGTGCCTATTTGTATAACTATTTTTTGAGTAAAAATACAAAATGAAATAACAGAAAATTAATTTAATTATTAAATAAATTCCAATTCATCGTTAAAAAAAGAAAATTATATATTATTTAAAATATTGTAAATAATTTATGGAAACATTATAGGGAGGGTTCTCTCCAATTCAATTCGATCAGAATATGTACTAATGTTCTTCTTTTTTTTTTGTTGCCCAACAAATCAAATATAAAAGCTGGCTTAATATACGTCTATATATATACTTATATATGTCATACCTATTTAAGTTTTGTTTATATTTACTCACCCCACCCCTTAAATGTGTTCCTTTTTTCTAAATATAAGTCTTATCCTCGCACACCAGCCCACCAATAGATGGATGGACTCTTCATTTTGTTTTGTTTGTGTGAAAATATTTTCTGTTGGTTTTTTTTTTTTCCTTCTTTTATCCAAATAAATAGATTTAGATATTTATATTATTTTATGTTATAGTTGCGTGTATTGTGAAAATGGTTGTTTATTTTATTTGCTTTTTGTTTTCGTTTTATATTTTATTTATTTATGTGGTTTGGAGGACAAACACTATATATCCTAGCACTACACTATCACTGCCACCATTTCACTATACCCTATTTGATGAAACAGAAAAACCGTTATGGTTCTTGTCAGTCATAACACTTAACACAAAAGAATAATATCGTGTTGATAATATTGTAAGAAATTTAATTCAATTGATGCTTTTTATATACATATATATATAAATATATCCATAGACTTCTTTCTGTATTGAGTTTACTGATTATTGTCATTGTAATAACTGGGTATTGACTTTTTTATGCAAACTGGATAAGTTCAACAGAATTTATATTTACAGAAAATGTAGCAAACGATTAAAATTTGCTTAAGAATCACTAAATAAAGGAAAACATTTATTTCCTAAAAAATAAAGACCATTTAACCAATTTTAACTCTCTCATCCTGTTTTCAATTGAAAAAGTTCACATATGTTCCATTATATATTATATTAAGCTTACTAGAAAATGCAATCACAATTTAAATTCACTAAATTCAAATACATGGACATACGTTACATTTACAAAACCCCATTGGAGTTATTATTTATTTCTTTGACATATTTTCATCCATGTCTAACAGATATCATATTTCACATTAAATCATATGCACACCGCACCGCAAAGCACTTATTTATTAAATCTTTCGTTTATGAATTCCGCCAAATTATAATAATTAAAAAAAAAAAAAACAATAAACAAAAAAAAGTGTTATCTTCGAATTATGAATTATTAGTATAACGCACTATTTGTGTAATAAACTGTCCGCCACAAATGAAAAACTAAACTAAAACTCTATATTCTCTGTGTGGTGTTTTGTAAGTCGTGCGGCGCGCGCGCAATCTTATAAAGTTTAACAAATGTGCGCTGTATGTTGTGTTTCTTGCTCTATAAGTCTATATCGCATTTACTTACTTCACGCACATACAAAAAAAAAAAAATATAAAAAATAAATTGTAATTCAAATAGAAACGAAAAGAGAGGAGCGTAAATAAAATGTATATACACAGATATTTAGAGAGACGATCCCCAATATATTATAATACTATTAGTTTTATAATAAACAAAAACCATAAGGCAACAAAATAGAAAAAATATATATATATACGAGAAATAAATAAAACAACATTTTTATTTCTTTCTGTTTTTAAAATAAACAAACATTTTTTTTTTTTAGAAGGAAAATTACTAAACAAAAACAACAACAACAACAATAAAGACGTACCATAGCACACCAACAGCAAGTAATATTTTAAGCATATCATTATATCGACGCGTTGTTGTTTGTTAAATTTGAAATCGTATAATGGTGCGGTATGTAGAATTGTACAGCAGCTATAGCAATAGATGTATAAATACAACAAAGTACACGCACTCGTTTCAATCGTATATTTATATTTAAGACACATACCGAATCATTCGTTAGGTAAACAAAACCACACACATCAACAATATAACAGACAACAAACAAAAAGTTTTGTTTTTTTTTGTTTTTTCTTATTTTTATTATATATATATATATATTATTTTTTTTTCAAATTTATTATACTCAGGCTCACCTAAATAATATTTCGAGACAGTGTCTTAGTTCGGTTATACATACATATATTTAACTAAATAATAAACTAATTAATAAACAAATTAAGCACCCTATGTGCATGTGTATCAATTATACATAACATCGAGAATACTGCGAAAGTTTTTAACAGTTACAAAAATTAAATTTTACAAGTTACGATTAAATCATTGTCGCATTTTTATACGCTGCTTGCATAAACATATAGACAGCGTATTTTAAGTTTGGTACTGATGTTTGTCTATTTGTCAGTCGATATCAAATGGTTGATCAGGGTTGTACCAGGGCAACGCATGGATACGTATCCACTCTTATATATGAGCATTGATATCCGTATTTACGGCATCAATATCTATGGATTTTGCATGTCATATAATATCCACGGTTTCGGATATCTCTAATAAGTATTCACATTCGTATGGATATTGGATATATATGAAATATCCCGATCAACCACTCGATATCGACGTTTAACGAACGGTACGGACCATCACGAAATCTTTAAAGATCTATAAAGATCTATAAAGATCTTTAAAGATTTCGTTAAGGTCCTAACCGTTCGTTAAAGGTCGATATCGAGTGGTTGATCGGGATCCACACACATGGATATAAATATTTAAAATATCCGTATCCGTGGATATTTGAGAAAGTGGCGGCAACTTATAAAATTGCTATGGGTTGCTCATTTCAAAATGTATTATGTGTTTACATTAAATTAATATACTAAATCTTGAAGTTCCAACGTAAACTTCATTTGATTGTTATTTCAAAAATGTTATCTGCGACCGGTACTTACCCATAAATAACGAATTCAATAGTAAACAGCACAGCAATTACTTAAATTACCATATTCTCATTTTCTAAGGATTGCTTGTCGAACAATGGAGCTATCCGAGGTGATTTCTATGAGTGAGCAACCCGTACTACCTAGGAGTCGGCGCCACTGATTTGAAAAATACCGCATCCATGGATATATATTTAAATTATCCGCATATATTTTAATTTAAAAGAAATGACTTATATCAATAAAAAATAAACAAAAAATGAATTATTTTTCTTATGTTTTCGTATTTATACGCAAATTATAAATATCTATGGTTGGATACGGATAGATATTTATTTCTGCATTTATCCGTAACTAATTTATATCCACAGATATGAATTGATGTTCTAACTCCAATTTATTCATGGACAATATTTTCACATATCCATGGATACGAGTCATCCATGCATTCATAGGTACTCGTACACACGAAGGGGGGAGCTCCCTAAATCCCTAAATGTTCTGTGGATAAGGCTTTATGCAAGATTAGATCAGAAAATTCGCACGGCTTTTAAAAAATGATTAAAAAAATTCGAATAGATTTTACTTCATTTTTGAGAAATTTGGACAATTTCGAAAAAAATCAAGTATTGGTTTGGCAGTTTTTTTTTTTTAATATGGAAAATGTAGAAATAGAACAAAAAAAAGTGTAAATCTCTAATTCATATTAGAGTCGGGCAATTTTTTTTTTCTGTTATAATTTATCACAATGGTCTTCTGATTTGCGTGTAGATAAAAGTTTAAAGGATAATAAAAAATAAATTAGATTTTTGATGTGCTGCAGTAACCACCGCGAAATCCTCGATTCATTTGCAAAATCAAGAGGCTGAAACTAAACAAGCTGCTAACGGACTTGTACATTACATCATTTATATTAAAAATCATATAAAATAAAAAAATCGCTCCACCTTAGTGCATATCAGTACATTGAGTACCGACTACCGACTGTAGTACCATGGATGAAACTTCTTTAAACTTATTTATTTTTTTCATTTAACGATGAAATATTCTTATTTTCTCACGCCCCCTCCCCCAACTTAACAACTGGGCTATGTTGGCATTTCTTTTAAATCAACTTTAACATTTTGACAAACTGTCTGACATTTATTTAAATTAGATTCTTCAAATAATCATCACTGGTAAATTAAATAATTGAATTAGCGTTTCAATAAAAACAAAAAAAAAAGAAAACAAAAACAAAAAATACATCTTTATGACAAATAATCATTAGGTGTTCGAGAAAAATGTTCATTGAGAAAGTTTTTCAACAGATAAAAACTTAGTTAAACTAAGTATTTAATATTCGTTAAATATTTAAATCATAAAAATCAAATTTAAATTCATTTTAAGCGGCTCTGAGTTTACGTGAAAAAGATTTTCATGTTTTATTGTTTAACTTATGCGAAATTCATATATTAACAATTTTTTTTTTTTTTAAGAATTTAAAAATATTCATTCTGACTAGAATTAATGTTTAAATCACCACCAACAACAACACTAACAACAATCATATTAATAATTTTACGCAGAAGATTTTTGTTTGTGTTTAAATTCTCACAATATTGCTCGTATAAACATTAATTATTTTATAATCGGTTGTGTGAAAAAAGAACCTCGAACAAATTGAAAAAAAAAAAAAAAAGAAATAAAAATTAAATAAATAAATAAATAGAGATTTAGTTAGAAATATTTATAAAGTTTCTTCTGTATAATGAAAATATATCGAATAAGTTTTGTTTTGTTTCTTTTTATATTTCATATTATATACTGAAGATTATTAGACCATGATCGGCTGTATTCCAATTTTAAATTTAATTGATTATGATTTTGTTTTCGTAGAAAATGGAATTTAACCTTTTCAGCAAAGATGCAACGCAGTACACGAATTTTACGTACTTTAATAGTACTGACTTCAGTACGAAATCCTTTTAAAATGTATAGACAATACTTTTGTTAAATCAGCACCAACTGTGTTCTGTGCACTATAAATATATTCAGTATTGTTGTCAGTAGAAGAAAAATTATTGCAGTATACCAATACTCGCAGTACGATAACGCATTACTTGCATCTCTGGGCTTTTACGTAGTTTGTTTGTTTGTTTGCTTGTTTGTTTTTTCTTCTTCTTAATTTTTTGATAAAATCATAAATAACATGTTTTTTTCTTTTACATGTACGTAAAAATAAAGATTTTGTTGATTTTATGTTTAAAATAAACAACACAAAGACGAATAAAATTTGTTACAGATTTTATAAGTATTTTACAAAAATATTATAAAAAAATGTCGTATTATCGAATCAGCAAAATCAAAAAATATATATGAATTAAGCAAGTACCGACACGACAGTCTATATTTTGTATGGTAGCCCCAATGTTCAAATGAAATTCAATTTTTCATTTTTTACTTTTTAGGACATTTTTTTTTTTTTTTTTTTAAAGATACTATTTTTATGGAAATAAAAATACACAAACATCATTTCCAAACTTTATGTATACGTTTTTCCCTAGAAATTTATTAATTTGTAAAAATATTAACCTGCGACAAATGCACAAACGGACTGATGTTTCAACTATAAAATTAAATGATAATTGATGAATACGGTGAGCAAATATGAAAAAAATGTACTTTTTAAATATTATTAATGCAATATTGAATATGTTTGTTGTGTGTAGCAGTACTTATTTTAACGGGTACCTCTATATCTATACCAAAAATGCTTGTTCTAAAAATGGAAATGGGAACTTTAAAAATAGTAAAACAGGTCTAGGGGTAAACCAAGATTGAGTACTTTTTGTGTGTACTTTCGTGGATTTCAAAAAAATCATATAAAAAAAGTACGAAAGTACGAACTGTGCTGTTTCGTACTTTTTTTTAATAAATATATTAGCTTGCGAGTTAATGCCAAAAAGAAAAAAAAAGAATAACTAATATTGACGAATAAAATTAGAAAATACTTTCAAAAAGTTCAATTTATTCTAAAAAAAAATTAAATCCCTAAGAACAATAATTCCAATTAAAAAAAAAAATAATTATAGCAGAATAGATGATATGTCTATTGTCTATGCCATTTTGAAGTAGTTAATTTTTTTCATAATTTATTGAATATTAAATAATTATAAACTGAATTTAAAAAATAAATATATATTTTTTTCAAAAAAGAAAACGACAATCGATTGACGTGGTTTAAATCCCTGAAATATATCGACAAAGAAGACCAAATTTTATAAAACTAAGGCCTGTTTGCGTAATCTGCAGGTTAGGAGTACTCAGACGATAACATATATTTGGGGGGTGTGGTTCTACATTTCTGTGCATTACCTACAGGTAAACAAATACTTGCATCGCAAGAAAGGCTCAAGCCATCGCTGGTAGCCAAGAATGAAGCAAAAACCTATACCAAATCTATTAGATAAAAGAAAAAATTCTAAAGTTTTCGAAAAAAAAAAACAATTGGAAATTCGTGTACGCACGTTCTCGAGATATTGGGCTACTTGAACTACATAAAATGTTGAATTTTTTGAATTACATTTGACATGGTTTCGTCACTGAACATAATAAGATTACTGTTTATCGCAAATTATTGCACAGTGGGGGGTAACAAATACTAAAGTAAGAACATCTGCTTTTAAAATTAAGATTTCAATGAAACAACGATAGATAGCACAGAAGGACATATTATATTGAAAATAAATTATCCTGATTAGTCTGATATTCCTTCAGAGAGCTTTCGCTACTTTGCACTATTCAAAAAAACACATTTGGTTTTAAAGAACACTCACTTTTCTATGGTTTTAAGATAATATTTTCTGTCTACAGCATCTTTATTACAATTAAATTTTAATTATACATTCATTCTGTAACTTCTGTCATCGAAAGACCGCTATTACCAATCATATCGAATGTATTTTACATATTAAAATGCTTTCCAAACGTATTCTAAATAACACAAGAAACAAGAAACAGACGATAGCAAAAAGAATGAAAAAAAAAAGAAGGAAAACAGCACAAACAATTTCCTTCATTATATTTTTAATGGTCATAAATTTCAACTTTATTATTAACCTCTTACGCATTTTCTTTTTCTTTTTGTTTTGCTTTCACCCTCTACCATTTCTAACTTTCTTTTCCATCAAGAATATTAAACGATAGATAGCGCATAAATAAAACGTATGCAACAACATCAACAATTATAGGAACTTGCCATTTCTTTCTATTTCAACCCCGTAGGCAAAAACAGTATTCATTTTTTCTTTTCTTTTTTTTTTTTGTAAATCATTGTCGTCCTTCCGTTATATATATTATTCGATGGATACATCATACACCTATTTATACTAAGAGTATTATTATTACCTGTACATCGTCGATTCAATACATTTAACATTACGCATATTACACCTACCCGTTTATAGGTCGGTAAAAATATATATATGTATATTTATATAATAATAAAATAGATTACGGGTCCAATTTACAGACACAAACGTAGGACAGGAAAACACAGGACGAAAAAAAAAACAGTGTATAAAACAGCAGCCGCTCATAAAATATATAGGGTCTAATAGAAGGCTAAAGTCGAAAGCACTGCACAAGGTGATATAATAAAAATATTTGCGCTATATATATTTACCTATTTTGCATTATTACCGGCACCATTTTCATCCCAGTACTCAATCGTTCATATTGCATACAATTTAAATGAGAATGATTGTTGTTGTTCAAATACATTACCATTCATAATATTATAAGAAAATAAAATATTAAAATATATGAAAATGTATAGAAATAATGTTGATCTTATGATGAGAATATGGATATGGAAGGTATGAGAACGGGGTGGTTTATATATATAAGATATCCATTGAGCTATTTTGAATAATATTTATGTCGGCAAATAACATAATAAAGAAATGTATATAGGCAAAGTCAAATGTAGAAATGTTTGATAATAGAGTACGAGTACGTATCATCGGTTGTATCAGAGAAAACGAGTCCCTTGAGACTCTCGACTGTATCCAGCCTCTTATTGTTTGTATTATTTTTGTAGATACATGAGTCGGATTTCGTATAAGAAAACAGAGATGAGAAGAAAATAAAAAAAAAAAAATTAGAAGCAGCAGAAGAAGAAGAAAAATGTGTGTATATACTACACAAATCACACTATTATTATGCCTTGCACGCACAGCAAATGCCCAATACAATAAACATTTAACGACGTGTCGTATTTATTTATTATAATATTTACTGTCTTAAAAATATCAAGAGAAAAAAAAGACGTAAAAATCAGAAAATGTAGAAAATAAAAAATAAATAAAATAAATCTCGTAACATTTATTGATAATAATATAGATCTAGGTAGTTTCAGTCATTTAGTGTATTATATATCCTATTTGGTATATTGCCTGGATGCCAATTTTATGATGTGAATAGGACTTATGCTTTTCATTTACTTATCATATTTCTATCTTATTCTGGATTAGGCTATTTGATGAATTGCTATCACCAAAACAAAACGAATAATACAAAAAAAATATTCTATATTTAACTAATTATTGTGTGAAATATGCCAATGCGCTATCACATCATCAATTTCTTTAAAAGAATATTTAAAATTACGTGTTAAAATATTTTCTGTTTATCTTACTTCTTCTTTTATTTATTTATTTATTTTTTTTAATATCATTTTTTTCTTCTCTTCTATAACAAACAAATATAACAGCAAATAAAGACACAATTGTAGATTATACCTAACTTTGTTATTTGTTACCATTACATCATCACATCACTCAGAATAAAACAAATGAGTGCACACAAAACCATTAAAAATAAAAATTATCTTCACAATTTTAATTATTTATAATTTAATTTAATTTTTTTGTTTTTTTTTTTCTTTCCTCGTCTCTTTTTTGCTATATTCTATTTGTTTGCTTGTTTAATTTAAAAACTTGGGTAGGTATATTTTATCTGTATATTGATTGCTATTCTATTATATAGAGGTAAACTGTGATGAAGTACTTTTTACATTGCGTTATAGCGTTAACTACAAGTAATAAATATCGGTTATATTGAAAATATTCATAAAATAAAATAATTTTTTTTTGTGTTGTATGACGATGTTGGTTTATTCTTTGTGTATTAAATAGAAAAAATAAAATAAAATAAAATTCATAATATTCCGACTATAATTTTTATAAAAAAAAAAAAAAAATACTTATTTTTATAAATGTGTAAATTGTTTACATAAAGCCTGATGTGAGTGTTTACCATCTGTCAATAAATAAACAACGCGCTGAAAAAATAAAACCCAAAAAAAAAAAAAAAAAAAATTACAGATCGCGCACATATTATTCATCTAATTTCTTTCTTTCCTCATCAATTTTTTGTTTTATTTTATTTTATTTCATTTTTTTGTTTTTTTTTTTATTTTATTTTTGTTTGGAACATTACAAAAAGTATACTAAATCAACATCGTGAATAAATCTCTAGTAAACCATTACCTTGGCGGAATTTGATTCGAATGTAATGCATGGACACACGTTAAATCGAAATATGTTGTACATAATCGGTAACTTAATGTCTATATCATTTTTATATCCCATAAATGGTAATAAAACTACGAATGTTTGTGGAAAATATGAAAAGTAATAAATAATGTGGTTCGTCATTAAGGAATATTGCCGATGATATTGAAATATTTATTTATTTTTAATCAATCAATCAATCAATCAATTAAATTGACAGAGATGCTAATGCATTGTTGTAAAATAAGTTAAATTCTTATTACGGTGATTATTCAGTTCAAATAAAATTATTGTTGAGATTATAGGTTTGGAAAATTTATTAAACAAGGAAATCATCAAACAAATACTTTAAAATAATTAATAAGCTAATTAAATATGTTCTAGATTGATTTTTCCAGTTTATAAACTTAATTTTTATTTAAAATGTTTTTTTTTTTGTATGTAAGTACAATTAATATTTCCAATATTAAACTATAATAGTCGTTTAATCAGTTGCGCGCCTCTAATTCTATCATTGAAATACTTTTAATATAATTGTTGCGGTGGTAAATTTTTTATTTCGAATCAATTAAATGCAGAGTAGTGATCAGAACCAAACCCCATCCGTAATAAAAATTGAATGGATGGTGAATTTCGCGATAAAACGGACATATTTTTTGTATTTTTTTTAGACTTTTTTTGTAAGCGTATAACTTTTGATCCAGAAGTCTTAAAAATCGAACTTTGGTAGATTTAGAATGGTATGACCTTACTCCTGAGAGTCTTATGTCCAGACCAGAAGTAGAATATTCTAGGCGTTTAAAGTAATTATTAAAGTAAAAGGTCATACCATTCCAAATCTACCAAAGTTCTTTTTTAAGACTTCTGGATCAAAAGTTATACGCTTACCAAGAACATCTAAAAAAAATACAAAAAAGCTAATATGTAAATGTCCGTTTGAAAAAAACAAAAATGTCCACCCCACGGTCAATTTCTCGAGAACCTTGAGTCCAAAATGAAAACCACGCCAATCGTGGTATCAGCCACTATCTCAGTAGCTACCGTTTTAATTTCAGCCAATTTGGTTCAG
The DNA here is from genome assembly GCA_011634745.2 of Catotricha subobsoleta. Lineage (NCBI taxonomy): Eukaryota > Metazoa > Arthropoda > Insecta > Diptera > Cecidomyiidae > Catotricha > Catotricha subobsoleta. The sequence continues at coordinate 22,909 of JAABKK020060856.1, forward strand.
TATTCCTCGAGAAAACTGACCCAGCGTGTTATAAAACATGAAAAAAAAAACCTTTCCGCGAAATTCACCTGGATACAACTTCCTGGCACAGAGGCCTTATTCAATCACATTATATGTACTTATACATACTGCACCTGGTGGTGGTGATAGACATTTGATGCAATATTGTATGTTTGTATATGTTTATTTGAAAATAGGGATCTTGATAATCCATATTGGAATTAAATAAATTTAAATAAACTATTACTAATATCCTTTTCAAAAAAAAAAAAAAAATAAAATAAATCCATGCCAAATTTATAAACAAGGAGTTAAAAGAAGCATCACAAACTAAATAAATCAAAGCAAATAAATCTTATTTTGAAAGTATAAGTATATATTTCGACATTTTTGTTACGTTTTTATCGTAAGTTTGATGTTTTGCATCGATATGAGAAATAATAAAAAGAAAAAAAAATAACCAAACTCAATGTCTATTGTTCAACCATTTCATATCTCACCATCGAATAAACCATTTAACTCAAATTCAAAAAGAAAATAAATAACCGAGAAAAAAAATGGTAAGAAGAAAACGCCAACACCAACAACCAAAAAAAGACGTATTATTCTGATATGTGGCTGATGTTTAATGTTGATAATTTTGTATATGTTGGTCACCAAATCAGCCATATCATATCATACATCACAAAACGATACCATAAACAAACCTCATTCAAATTGTGAACCATGGGCCGATTGTGAAACGATCCAGAAGAAATTGTGCGATATTATATTTATATGAGCTTCTACTATAAGTTACCGCCAATCTATTTCTAAATTACCCGCACTAAACTCATACCATTTTCTTATGTTAGCCGCATATTACACATATTATATGTATATATGTCTTACCTTAACCGCATTTGGATGAAATGGATACGAATTACAATGGAAAAGATTGTGTGGTGGCAAGCAATATAACAAGATTATTAACAACACAAAAATGTATTACGTACAATAAGTCATTGTGTCGCCTTGGTCACTTTTTTTTTTCTCTTCTTTCCTCTCCTCTTCTTCTTTTTCTTCTTCTTTTGGTTCCTTGTCACCGTTTCTTTAACCATAACCACCACCAAATATGCTTGACGTATGATATTGTGTGCACCCCCGTAACAAAAATTATGTTCGATCATTAACGCCTAATGCTAACCAACTTTACTATAATATGCAATACAATGCTTCTGATACGAATTGATAAGCTTATGAATGCGTGTGTTATTTATTATTTATTTGAAGAAAATATTGTGAAGAGAGATAATTATTTATATATCATTAGGTTTTTATAGAAATATTATCTTATATATAAAAAAAAAAAAAATATTGATAGCTACTGAGATTGGTGTTGCTTAAGTTGTGTATCGACAAATAATATCATTAGTTTGCAAAAAATAAAAAAAAAATAAAAATAATAACAATAATAATAATCATAATGTTAACTATATACCTAAGTGTATATAAAAAAATATATTACATTAAAGTGGTAAGAATATGTATGTTACTGCACACTCGGCTGTTCCGCATTGTTGAATCAATTTAATATAAATTATAATGTATGATCAATATAGAAAATAGAAAATATACACACAACCAATCTATTAATAGAAAACATTTTTCCGCACTTAAATTTAAACACATCAAAATCAATTTTATGTTCTTCCATCAAGGAAACAACCAACAGTAAATTAAGTTATGTATAATAAATTTATTGTTCGCATTGTATTTTCTACGTGTGCATTCGCATGCATATTTGTATGCAATCGAGATACAAAATAATTACTAGAATAGCAACCACAATCCATCACTGAAACAATATCATATTTGTATTTACGGCAATTTAATAAAGGCTTGTGACCTTTTAGTAAAAGAACCGAATTACACGAAACGAATTCATTACATGCAAAATAATTACACTTCTAAAAATCTATGATATAAATGTTTTGATGGGAAAATAGGGTTCTTGCTTGGATCGCATATTTTTCACTGGAAACTTTCAAAAGTCCCTCATAATTGTTGGTCATTAAATTCGAAACACTTACTTATTCAATTTCAATTAATTGGAAAGATTTTATTGTAATTATTGTGTAGAGACGAACTGTTTTCCAAAGTATTCAATTCTGACAGTTTTTCGATGATTTTTATTTATTTTTCATTTCTTTTAAACCTTTTAGGGCGTTGCATCATATCGTTCGAAAAGTGGCGCGTCTATTGTGCTTCTCTATTGTATATGGGAAAAATTAATAACCGACTTTAATTTATCATATCGTAAATATATATTTAATTTAGTTCTCTATTCATTATTCGATAGCATTAAATTCTTCAATAACTAAAACTGTAAATAATTTTTACATCCATATAGCCTTGTTAGTCGCGTATCAACATAAAATTATATGCAGTTATAAAATTTGAAAAAAAAAAACAAATAACAAATCAATATTTAGCGTAAGTACAAATAAGAGCATAAAATTGCGTGAAATTGCGTTTGAATTTTATTACTTTGTGTTGTTTCAATATATGAATTTAGAGATGTTTCTGTTTGCGGGTAAAGCATTATCAAAATGTTTATCGAAATAGCTCAGAACTAATACTTATAAGAGATTCGAATTTCTCGTAACAGTTTGAAACAAAAAAAAAACATAAAACAAAATAAAATCAATGAATAAATAAATAGAAATAAAAAGTAATAATAAATAAACATAAAAATAACATTTATAAATATTGTTGCTGTTTTTATTTATTTTTTTTATTTTTTTTTTTTTTTATGCAACGTATTTTATTTACTTTGCCATTAACTAAAGTGTCTTTCGAAAAATAACAAATAAAAATAGTTAGTCTTTCATAATAATGTGTTGTTTGTTATTTATTTATATATATATTAGTTGTATATGTGAATGTGTTGATTTGCTATATAGGCTTATGTTTAGATTGTTTATGTTTAGGTATTGACAATTACCTACTGAGCATATTATAATTTTTAAGAATACAATTTCCTATTAATATTTTGCACCATTGTATAATAGAAAAACGATTTGATAATCTTTCAATCTTTCATCCCTAAGATGGAAAATCGTAAATGTATACATCGCATTTTTACAATTGAATCTGTTATTTCAGAAAGCCCATAAGTCAAGGCGCTTTAAAAATTAATAACTAATTAATTAGTGGATATGGAGCACCTACAGAGGAGTCAAGATTAATTAGGCATCCAACGGAGGATTAATCTAAAACAAAAAAATGTTGTCAGTGACAGTTACAGTTAGTGGGAAAACAATTTTCTTTGATTTCCCAACAACTAACCAAAAAGTGACTTATGGCGTTTCTGAAATAACTGATTCAATTAATCCATTTGTTTCATATTAAACTAAATAACTTGTTAAAACTGTGACGAATCAAATGAATTTTTGTTTAGTTTTTACTTCTTTTTTTTTTTTATTGTTTTATTGTAGTTACATTTAATTCCGATATTTAGTTTTTTAAATTCTTTTGCAAATACCATACTGCATAAGTATATACAATTCACATTATTATTCTCTGCACTTAATTAAAATGTATTGAATTTCAAAATTTATAATAATAGAAATTAAGATACAGCAAAATACAATTATAGTTATTATATTTGTAATAGTTTTAGCATTTTTATTTATTCCGGGCATTTTATTTTGAAGCACATTTTAATTTTACTAAATTTGTGCATTGCAGCCCATTAAAAATAGGCACTAAGACTTCGATATGTGGATTAAATGAATCTATTTTCATATTTTCAGATAGCTTGACGAGAATATTGTGCAATCTATCCGTATTTGAAATGTCATTCATAATATAATGCTCAAAATACTTGGAACAGGACAGCGATTTAAGATTCCTTTAAAATGAAACATCCGCAGTTGACAATCCAGTTGTTTCTTCTATTTTTCATTTTGTTTTTTTTTTTTTTTAATTAATTGTACGTCTCAATTAAATATTACATCATATTTGAAACACCTATGAATACATTTGAAATGCACACACTCTTATAGAGCGAATGAATCAGATTACAGTCACCCATTGAAATTTAATTTAATATATCGAACGATTAAATGCTTCAAATATATATTAAATATTTTGTGGTTTAAATGAAAAACCACAAGCACATTCTTGTTTTCAATACCGAATGTTAATCCTCTTCGGGATCATCATCACAATATAACCAACCAGTTACAACTACAAAGGATAAATAGAATTATAACTTTTGCGTATATGTATAAAAATTATTGTGTAGAGTTAATGTGGGTACACAAAACAATATTATAAAATCTACATATAGACGAAGAGAAGTACATTTTATAAACAAATAAAAACAAACAAACAACAACGTTTAAAACTTATTTCATTATATTGACGAGGCATCAGGCGGGCGGCTATTTGAGCTAATGCTATATTTTATACAGTATTATATTTATATGTTTATGTATGTATATGGATGGAAATATACAATTTCAACAATATAATAATAAAATATAATATATAGAAATGAATTGTACACAACACATAATGTTTTAGTACAACATACATTGTATGATGAGTGGTGTATTTGTTTGTATAATATTTATATTATGCTTTTATGACTGCGCGGTTGTTTGTTGCAGTCAAGATTACGATACTGAATAGCAATTTTTTTTTTTCAATTTCTTTTTTCCCAATTTTTATTTTAACCGATCAATATATTTATTTGCTGATGGGCATCAAATCAACTTCATTTATTTTAATATACAAAAATTATTCAGTTTGATTAAATTAATATTTTCTAATAAAAAAAAAAATAAAAAAAAAATGATCAACCCTTAATTTGTACCTTGATTATATGTATACAGACAGTTAGATGACTGCGTAGTCACAAAATATATAAATATATTTTCAATTGAGTGCATTTTCGTGAAAGCTATAATCGAATAATATTATTATTGATTGTTTGCATGCTTAACTGTTTTATTTTGTTATACAGCGCCGCACATTGTTTTCATATATATATAAAGGGAATGACATTGATGAGGGAAGTCTAAAAAAACCATACACATATATGTATTAATAACTCAAATGTTTCGAACTTTATTCTTACAATAAAATGCACAATTTAAAAGTTTGCTAATGCTAATTGATTTCATAAATGTATGCGTCATGGAAATGCAACAAAAACAATAATTGTACTCAAAATATAGAAATACTGGTCAAATAATAATATCAAGACATACCAGTGGACAACCAGGGATGGATAAATTATGTATACTTGTTCAGAGTACTTGTACTGCCAAATTTTACTTAAATACCATTTCTTAAGAAAATTACTAATTAAATTAAAAAAAGTTTTTCATTTCTCGATTTCTCGATTTCTCTGGTTTTTAGAGTTGACATAGTTTTGCTCAGAGATTAGTGCAAAACTATGTCAACTCTAAAAACCAGAGAAATCGAGAAATCGAGAAATGAAAAACTTTTTTTTCTTTCCTTTTTTTGAATTTTTATAAATGCGTAATTAAATTATATATAATTAAGTTACTTATTAAACTCGAGATTTATTTAACTAAACAAAAATTTTAAATCAGAAAATATAATTGTCTTTAAATTTTTGTTATTTATGCTCGTCAAACGTTTCTAATTTTAAACATTTTATTTATTTATCTAAATATATATTGGAAAGAATTGAACCAAACAAAGAAAAATAAATAATAAATATCATATTCAAAATATTTCAGGAGAATAAACAATAAATACATGAAATCATATTTTTGTTGGTTTTATATTTTTTTCTAGAGATTATTGTCCGGTATATCTCCGCATCAAAGCGAGACAAACACACAATAATAACATTAGAAATTATAACTTCCCTTCCTTAAAATAACATCAAATAATGAGAATTCTCTGTTTATGTAAACAAAATATGTACTAAATACCTGATCAAAATAATTGCGCAGTTTTATTTTCATTTTTACCAATTATTATTTACCATCTATTTGATAGGTACGTACACCTAAAGTAATTGGAATTATTGTTAGCAATTCTATTGTGATAATATTAAGAAAAATATAATCTGCTTTCATTTCTGCTAAACATTTCGGAGCAATTTTTTTGTTATGGTCGGTCATCATACACCACCATTGGTGTAACATCATAGAGATTTATTTATTTATGAGAGATTTATTTCTTAGATTCAAGACATTTCAATTTTATTATAGGGTCTGTAATTCAGGTCGACATCTTTCTGATTTTAGTAAAGCGAAACACTAGCAAACAAATAATATTAGAAATTGTTAAAACGTCTATTTTTTTTTTTATTTTTTTTTAAACAACATTTTATTGAGAAAGAAATATTATTTATTCAATTTACACAATTACATATATTCTAATATTAAGAAGTTGAATTATTTAAATAAATTATTAATTGAAAGATATTGAATTAAGAAATAGGATGTATATATTGTATTATGGATTATTATTTAATTTTAAATAAAACACATTTTCAGAATTCACAGGGTTGTGTAAAGTTTTTTTTGTTTTTTTTTTTTATATATATTTCTTCAAATATAATTTACACAGATGTGGGATGTTTCCTATTTTTGCCGCGTTGTATGTACGGTTGTTAGGGAATTTAGAAAACACTCGTAGATTGGCGACTGTTCCAACGAAACATTTCTTTTCTTATATTCTGGCGATATATCGTTAAATCGTTTTTTGTTCTCATTATAAAGGACAAGATCACAAGATAGGTCGTCGAACGATAAATTGAAAAGAAGCGGATTTCCATATTTTTCCATAGAACTTGGATTGTTCGTGCTTCTCCGTAGCACTTTTTATGACGACACCCCTTTCGACGCCTTATACAACATAATTCTATTCAAAACAATATTTTGGGCCGTATCAACCCTGATAGTATAAGATCCTGGAATTTTCGGAAATTAAGTCACTGATTTCCCCGATTTGTTTAAAAAAGTTTGTGATTTTTGGACCAATGGACTAATATTATACATTGAAAAAGTGCACAAAACGACGGATTTTCTCAAGCAAATCGAGAAAATCGGTCATTTACTATCTGAAATATCCGTGATTTTCTGCTATCCGGGTTGGTAATAACGGCCCGGAATGTCGTTCCTATATGATTGACATATACATTATTCTTAATTAAATTTAATCTATGGACATCCCTACTTATATTGATGGCCGCCGTACCGCAAATGTCTATATGGTGCATATACACAAATATTATAATATTTATATATGTACCTAATAATAATGAATATAATGTAGAGAGAAGATATACACAACAATCATATATCGTGGATGGTAATATAAATATTGCCGCACATTATTATTCTTGAAGCCGGTTGTTTATGCAAGTAAAATAAACAAAATATTATAACCTAAAAAATGTTCCATCATATTTATTTATATATTAGATTTTTGTTGTTGTTGTTGGTTGGATGGTTTGGCTCGGTTGTACTTAGTACTGGATATAATGTACTGTTTATATATTGTGTTGATGTTTGTTGAATCATTATCATCATCATCATCATCGTCATCATTTTAATCATTATCATCGCCTTTATCATTAGACATGGTTTAGCATAACGCACGAGAGTGTTGTATTTTAGTATTTGTTTTGCATGCATTAGGTTGAGGTTTTGTAATATTATTTTGTTGAATTTCTGTAGGTAATAATAATATTTATTATTACAAACAATTATAATAATATCTAAAAACGTATAACGTGTAAACAATTCGTATTGATTTTTTTTTTTTGCTTATTCTCTCTCATTAATTATATTTTATTTGAATATTAGACCCGAAAAAGTTTTATGTATTACTTTCATTGGTAATTTGAAGTAATTCAACTCTTATAAAACTGTAATTAATATGAAATACAGAATTTTTATTAAATGAATTTTTCATTTTAGATTTTAGTTGTCCTCCTAAACACCCAGACCAGACAGTGAGAAGAGAAAAATGAATATACAATACGATAAACAAATAATTTTTTTTAAATGCATTTTCCATACCAATCAAATGGCATGGCGTTAAATTATGATACGCGATTAAAAATTTGTTTACACAATAAAATATACAATCTCGTTATGTTTTAATCTAAACAATGTCATGTCCATGACATAATTATAATACTTTGCTTTATAATAAACATAAATGATGTTGTTATTATTTCGTTCATTGAGAAAAATTGCAAAGCTGCAAATGCATCAATTCAAATAAAGTATGATTATGCATTATAGAGTGAATATCTGTGCATATAATAAACAAATACGTAATAAATTATTTCAAATTTTAAATTTATTTATATTTCACATTTTTAAAATAACATATATTTGAATGACTAAGTGACTGGCAGCGCTATTAAAAAAATAACTGCAACTTTAAAATGTTTCAACGGTGCGCAAATATGTAAAAATATATTTCTTTGTAACATCATTTTCAGTAATTATTTAGAAACATCATTTCATCGCATAATTATACTTTTGATTTATTTATATAATCATAGCACATACAGAGACGAATTGGTAAATTTTGAAAAGGCACTCTCTTCCTATTGACCACAATGCGGCAAGGACTGGAAATGTTGCTCTTTTGGTTTATGTTGGAAAAACGTCTGACTAAATTTTCAAACTGGAAAAAAATCAAAATATTTTTCCAAAATTGGAAATTAATTGGGAAAACATACCCTGAAATATTCTAACATTTTGTTGGTTTATGTTAGAAGAACATATGAGAAAAATATGAAAAGACCTGGAAAAGCGCTTGGACTGTGTTGGAAAATAGTCCAGGAGTATAGTTAGGACACTGTAGGTGTACAAAAGGGAACATATTTCACAGGAAAAAGTCTCGGATTTCCAATGCAAATATCCATTTCAGTTCCATTGGATTTCCGATCCAATATTGGTACGCGAACATTGGAAAATCCATTTGAATTTCCAAGCAAATGTATGTTATAGGTACTTAATAAAGAAAAGTTTTTAATTAATTAGCTCGGTCACTTAAAATTTCTTTCTGTTTTTATTTTTATCTTCATCTCATTTCTCTTAAATTTATTAATAAAGCTTATAATTTATTGTATTAATTTTTCCTTCTGGAAATGCACGTTCTTTTCGTTTTCTTGTTAACCCTTATCCTTCAGAAATATTACGTTCAATTCTTTTTTGGGTCAATATGACCCAAAGCATTTTACTTCTAAACGAAGCGTCAGACAATAAAATCATCCAATACTGACCCCTACTTATTTTTGAAGACGAAATTTTTTTATAGAATATCAAACCCCCTAAAATGGTGTAGATGTCTCCAGCCAACCAATTTGTGATTTTTTTAATTTTTAATTAATAAATAATTAGTAACCGATTTGTAAGAATTAGTAACGAAATCTTGAAATTTGTAACGGC
>JAABKK020060867.1:0-15210 GCA_011634745.2 Catotricha subobsoleta
ATTATAGGCCAATAATATTTGTATTTATTTATCTGAAAAAATATATGAGTACAAATATTAGATTATTTACAAAAAAAAAAAACATTGATACAATTTATTATTATTATTTAATTTATTTGTTTATTCAATAAATAATTCACAATATATTTTATTGCATTTGTTTCTTCTATAATGGATAGTTCTATAATAATATTAAACTAATAAATGGAATTAAAGTAAATAACTTCATTATGAAATTTGAAATTGACACTTTAAAGAAGTTATGTGGAAAAAGATATTTTTTTCATTGTAATTTGAGTTCAATTCAATAATTTCTTAATACCTTTTTTTAATAAATAGAAATGCAAATTTTTAATAACATAAATAGTTAAGCAAAAACTAAAAGCAACATTTTTTGGATGGTGAACTCAGCAAATCTAGCTGCAATATAAAAAAAAAGAAGGTATTTATGTGAGATTGGAAACGTAACAGGATATATAATCCACAAAATGATATATTATTTTATATACAGATCTGTGATTTAAATCAGTACAAGACTATAGCAGTGTAAGCGATCAATCCATGATTTATTTAGTTATTATTTAATTATCTCTTGATTTAATTTTTTAGCTTAATCATTACGTTACATTATTTTACGACATACACTACTTCTATTATTTGATCATTCTTATTCCATTATATTTTAGGAAATGTAATCTATCTGTAACATAGGTATCTAATTATTTTTGTATTCCCATTTGTTTGCATTAATGATGCTCTTTATATTTCTTGACGAGTTCGAAATGCTGAATTGAAAATTAAATATTAAATTAATTAAAAAATGATAAAAAAATATCTTCCGCTTTTTGCAAAAAGAAAACAAAACTGTGTTATTTATGTATTGGAATGCATAATACCCATCTTGTTAATGGTTGTGATTTTCTTAAAAAAAATATTTGAAATTATAAATTTCTTGCTGAAATTTGAATTTTTACATAAACTAACTTCTTAAAACTAAAATATATGTCCTCAACGAAACAGAAATTTTAAAAAGGAAATGAACAAATTTTTATTTGCATTATGGTTACTAATTCGCTAATTCAGTATAATTTATAATTTAATTATAATTTTAAATTATCTGTAGGAGAAATTTAAAAAAAAAAATGATTTAAATTAATTTATACACAAAAATCAAAACCAAACGCCGCCTCTGTTTATTTTATATAATAAAAATTCATAATAACAATTTTTCTTAACGAAATGCCTAAATTCTTTCTGCCGATATAATTTTATTGTTTATTTTTGTCCTGCATATTTCGAATGTTACATGGCATTCCCCTCCAAAACGTTGAAGAGAAGAAAGGAACATAGCAATTTTAATGATATCAATATGTGTGCTTAATATTATTAAGAAATATACGATGGTCTTCTTTTTCCATACACGAGGAGACCTATAACAGCACAATCTTCTATACTTCACATATTTTCTGCGCTTTTCCATGCTGAACAAACGATTCATGCAATCATAATAATAAGTAAGAATGGTTCAACAATATTCACTAGTGATCCCTATGCGTGCAAGTGCGAGAATCCTACCATATATTATTTTATACAATAACCCAAGTTTACATATAAAAAAAATCACAGTTTGGTGGTTTCATTTTATATATAGCAATAAAGAATATATAAATATATGATATTATTTCGTTTCTATGTTGTATGTTGTGTCGACTGACTCGAAATTCGAATATACCTCTAACCATATTTTAATTATATTTTGTACAATGTTTTAGTTGATTAAACGCTGTGGTTGTGAATGGTTGTTTTTTTCGTTAACGCGGCGAACGAAATAAAAACAATTCTTTTTAAGCTAAAGAGTGTCGATTGCAATTTTTGTATTGGCAAAAAAAAAATAAATAAATAAAAATAAAAATAAAATAATAAATAATAATAATAAAATCGCATCTTTTCTTTTGAAGATAAGATATGTATTGCGAAAATATATAAAATATCGAATATAAAGTGAATTTTAATTATATAGTTCTTTCTGATGGTTCGTCTTGTACGTTGTTATTTTGTTCATCAAAGATTGTTATTTTTTTTTTGTTAATAACTTATAATAATGATTGAGATTTGTGTTTCATCGAATAAGATATAATTATTATAAAATTTATTTCTTTTTTGTATTTTTTGTATTTTGTTGTTGTTTTTTTTTCTGTATTTTTGTTTTGTTTTAACATTTACATCGATTAACGTATAGATATTGAAAGAAAATAGAAATAAAGTTCTATAGAAATCACTACCTACTTGCCAGTGTTATAGTTTTACCTACAAACATTTTTTTTTTTTGCAATTTATATTTCTTATACGTGATGTTGTATGATGTCGTTGTTTTTTTTTTCTTCTGCCTCATATTATTTTTCTATTACGACGTGGGATATCGTTAATTACTTTTATATTAAATTCCTTTATAAACTCTTGTAAAGTATTTAATATAAGAATGTTCTTAACTATTTTTGGATCTAATTAGATATAAAATGTATAACAGAAATCTGATTATATCTATAAACAGTCTGTTGTATTACAGCTATTTGATTATATTATAATGTTACAAAATCGTTTTTGTGATGCATACTAAAAGAAAAAAAAAATGTATATATACAAAAATAACACGAACCAAAGTGTGATATGCAAATGATGATAAATTCGTTTGCATGTAAATTACACCATTACGTTTAGTGTTTAGATGATATTTTCGTTATTAATTAAATAATAAGAAATATTTTAACATAAATAGTTTTACACTTAATACTGTTTATTTTTTTTGGTTATTAGATAAAAATGTATTAATTTTATTATTTAATTACTTATGTTTGAAATAGAAAAAAAAAATAATAACAAACCATTTTATAATATTTTTGTTATGCATATTGGGTCTTATTGATATAAAGAATATTTTTGTTCTTATAGCACTTTTATTGTGTTGTTAATTTTTTAGAATTTAATTTGTTTTCATTTTTTTCTTTTTTTTTTTTTCTTTAAATTGGAATTATATAATTTTTACTTTTTTCTGTTGAGATAAATATTTCGTGTATTAATGATTCAGCCTCGAGTCATTGGAATCATTAAATAAATAATATGTGAAATAGTATAATTACGGTAACACTTATATTGTGGGTTGCGTGTTATAATAAGCAATAGGTTATTATTAAAAATATTTTAAGAGGATTCAATGCCGGTGCATTGCTATATTATTATTATGTGTCTGCAGTTAATATCTTGTCTGCATGGATTTGTCTGTTTGTACATTGCCTTCTTTATCGCATTTGATCATTCAAGAAAACTAGATGCAGGGAAAATTTTTACCGCATACATCACCTGTAATTAACCAACAACAAAGGAAAAAAAACCAAAACAAAACAAAACACATTAACCCAGTCTTAATTCTGTCGTAATTTCGAAATGATATCCAATAATATGTTTCGTTAATTTTTTTCTGTTTTTTTGTTTGTTTCGTTATTAAGTAATATTTTCTCGCGAAATATTTTTAGTTTTGCTGCATATGAAATGTGCTTGCGGTTTGTTTATTATTAATGTTTACTATTCTTAAAATTTAGGATCTTCATACGAAGAATAAAATTTATGATTTGAGTAAATTATACAAATAATATAAATACAGATATCTTTTCCCGGTATACATTTTTTTTATTGAGAAATTCACCAATAGGCTCAACTAGTTTTTATTGCCTTCAACAATTTACCGGCACAAAGTTTAATCATCTAACAATTGTGAATTTCATTTTCCACATAAATAAATAATTGTATTCATACAGAATTAGTTAATCTAATATATATTTAAAAAAAAAGAAAAATTGTAAATAGATAATAATAAATAATTTAAAATCAAATAGATCCAATACATAAATAAATATTAAATGTAAATAAAAAAAAAAATGCTTCTTATTCATAAAATAATTAAATGCTTATATAAATCTATCACAAATTAAATTTAATAACTAATTGATTCGATTATTGATGATACATCTGACGACAGCGACAACATAGGTGAAATTATTTATAAAATAACTCAATGTGGTCAATAAACCACATTTATCCAAGCGGATTTTGTTTGAAAAACATTTTAATTTGATGCAAACAAAAAAACAGTGCGCGCGGTTTTCAATAAAAGAAAACGTTTTAAACAATTTACAAATACCATCGCAACCTTCCTAATAATATAAAAATAATTAAAAATAAAATACAGAAAAGGAAAAATAAGTAAAAACAGCGCAGAGGAAAGAAAGAAACAAATATAAAATAACAAAAATTCTTAACGCAAGAAAATAATATATAAAGGAATAATTGCCATGATTAGTCTGACAAAGAAAAATCACGTTTCTGCATTGATGACATTTTTTTTGTTTTTACCCATTTTAATGGATTTTGCTTATGCAAGTTGGTGGTAAGTAATAATAATAAAATATTTATTTATTTATTTATTTATTATTTATAAATATATATATATATATATATTTACAGAATTAAATGCACATTTAGGAATATATGTATTTATTTTATTTCATTTGACTATTGCCTATTTTGTTATTTCCTTCTTTTTTTATATATTTATTATTCTTATTTTATTACAATCACCACCATCCATTTCTGTTTTGCAAATATATTGCCATTCAATTTCACATCAACGCAAACATTAAAATTAAATGCTTATTATTGTAATGGGATATTTATTCATTTTTCTAATAATTTCCTTTTTTAAAAAATTTATTATATGCAAATGCAAAAGCCAAACAATATTTAATGGGAAAAGAATAGAAAAGAAATGCACGGTTTATTAAAAGAAACAAAAAACGCATATAAATATTCTGTTATTTTTTTTTTATTTAGAAATTTTCGCTCGTTTTTATTAAATCCCTTGTCTGTAATTGTATTATAATAATAATCATCTACAATGTTTGCGGTATCTTCTTTTAAAGATTATTTGTAGATAGTATCTACTAGACACATGAAAATGGAAAACAATACATTTATTCCTTACAATAAAGTTTATATATTGTGTTTTCCTATAAATTTCACTGTTGCACGTACAGATTTTATAGGGAGACTTAACTATAAAAACTTCAAAGTATAAACCATGGTTACATAATGTGAAAAACTTGATGAAGATTTTAGTTTTAAAAAGAATGTTAATTTGTCATTTTCTTACAGTTAGATAGACTAAATACAATTTGAATATTCATTTTAAATATCAAAGAATATTGCTAATGATTGAATATACAAAATTTCACTTATTTTGATGAATAAATTATATATATGTGTAATAAACAGAGAGGCGAACCGGGATCTTGTTGGGTTCTTATCTCTTTTATTCATTTACATATCTGTTTTCGAAAATTGGATTTTGAATGTTTTTAAGTGGATCTATTACTTATCTTTCAAGGACCTATACATTAACATGCAAAGTGTTTTGACTCAGTTATCACTTCTCAAATGAAGAAACTTATTTTTTATTTCTTTTCTCCGTTTTCTGTGACTTTAGCACAATGCATAAAAGGGAAAAGTACCTTCTCTCTGAGTAAAACTGATAAATTTTCCAAATTAATTAAATGTAATTTAAAATTTAAAGAAAAAGTTACATAGAAAATTGTTTTGGATTATGATTATGGTTCTACAGAAAAAGTTACAAATGCTTTGGTAAAACATTGAGTTAAACGGCTTAACATTCTTTACTGGTATTGCAGTATTCAATTATTCCTATTTCTATAACCCTAACTAAATCAAATATATCAAATAGTATAATGTTAATATATAACCATTAGGTTTGTTACTTAACCAAACCCTTTCTTCTACCGGCTCTTGTCCTATTGTACAAATATTATCATCAACGATTTTTTCCGCTTTTTTTACCTAAATTTTTATAATAGAAATAATACAAAACAAATATTGATAGACATACAAATCAAATGTTATTTACTTTTCTTGTTAACACATAAATCGGTAAAGCTATAAAATCTTTAACCATATTTAAGTCCGTATAAAATACAAAGGCAGGTATCCGCATCTTAAATTCTTAATACTGTATTTGGGAGAAATAAAAAAATATTATTTTTGTTTATAGGATTAGGCTTACAACTTTGATGTAATAAAATATACAATTGTTACGTGTTCTATTCGGTTATCTATTGTACTTAGTTAATAGTTACTATGAGAATAGATCTGAGAATATCACCATCTTCACTAAAACGAAATTCACAGAAAAACATTTCATATATAATGTCATTAATGTCATGAATTTCATTTTTAAAAATGGTTTTATTAGAATGAGATAGAATATTGATAGAATTGAATTAACATTTTAAATATATGTGCATTTAATTGCAATATTTGCTGTTGTATAGAATTCGAAATAGATTCATAAAATATAAGATATAAGATTTCAAATGTTATTTAGAAGAAGGATTTTGCTTTTTCAAAGTTTAAGAAAATCAAATCAAAGAGAATTTAAAAAATCGCATTACATTAATAAATTTGTGTGGTGTTTGGTTCGGAAAAACTACTGCAAAACTAATTCATTCCCATAATACAGAGAAAAACTGTTCAAAAGTTATTAACAATAATGTAGATTAATTCTTAACCAAAATTTTAATAAACCAACCGGAGACCCATAATTGCTGGTTATCATTAATTTAAAAAAGAAAATATTTTTTATATGAGTGCATAAAAGAAATTGAACGTTTCATTATTAATGTAAATTGTAGAAGAACTTTCAAAATTTGTTTTATCAAGTCCGTCATGATCATCATCATCATTTTTATAGAATACACACAGGTTATCTTTCGCCCTCTACAATGATGATTATAATTAAAAATTTACAGTACCATTCACTAGAAATTATAAGTTAAATATTTAAACTCCGCAATGAGTTTCAGTTAATATTCCTTTTTCTCTGTGTGTTTTTAGAAAATATAGCCAGCTATAATTGGAATTTTTTTTTTTTTTATATCCCTTTAATGATAAATAAACATAAATTTTTTGTTAAAGATACATTGCAGCTATAGCTATTTGACTATAATATTATCATATCGTCAAAAAATATAAAACCTTATGTTATGTTATGAACTGTTTATACACAAAAAAAAAATTGTTATAGTTAAGTTATAAAGTACATAATATAAAATAAGTTCAAGCAAGTTATATATATTATAATATTTATTATTATTATTATAAAAGTCTTCGTTCAAGATAATAAATACAAACTCTACTCTATTTCATTAAGAATTTTACGACCGCCAAAATGGTTTACAAATTTAACGCTTGAACAATATCAAATTGCCAAGAAAATGATAATGTTTACATTCATACAATTTTTCAATTTCTATATAATATATATAGAAATATTCTATGCTGATACCAACAGAGTACATATCTCTTACATTGATACATACAATCATACATACATACGGAGAATATAACATTATACATATTATTAATATATACAATAATATTATATGGGATATAAATTCCATAGCAATGATGTTTTTATATACGCAAGAAACAAGCCAAGTATTGGGGCTTCATTAGCTAATGGAAAAAAATCTCTGTAAATATTTGCGTTTATTCTTTTTTTTTTTCTTTTACTTTATTTTTATTTTATATTTCTTTTTTTCTTTTTTTTTTAAAGAAACTGCATAATACAATACGAAAATTATATACATAAAGGTACCTACCTATATTTAATATTTATAAGGGCGATACTGCAAAGCGTATAATGTCGCCGACATTTTTATAGTATTTACATTTAAAGGTAACATTTATCCATATTTTATTTATTTTTTTTTCATTTGACAATTGACTGTATTAATAAAATGTGTTAAATATCATATTCTGTGTTCAAATTTATGGATGTGGTTTGTTTCGCTAATAGTTTTATTGAGCTTTATTTCGAACAGATTCTATGCTAGGTATCAGTAGTTACATTTGTGGTGAAACATTAATTTTATTGTTTTACAATTACAACACAAACACATGTCTCTTTTCGGTATGGTAAGTTATATAAGGTGACAAAATGGATATAGTATTATTATTTGAAATCGAATAATTGTGATATATTCGAAGTAATAGTATCACATTCACAATTCTTTCTGTTTATCATAATGAGTAAAAAAAAAATCGTTGGTTAATCAAATATGGTTTTATTATTATAGAAAATAATAATAAAAAAAAATCTTCTCAGAATGAAATAAAAAATTCTCAAATTGTCATGTCCCATATTAACAGGAACCCAAAAGTTGCTTTGATATCAATAATATTTCATAAATTTCCCATGATTTATTCTACCTTTTCATATAGCCATAATTCCAATTTCATCATTTTTCAATGTAATCTTTAAATAACAAAAGAATAAAGAAAGATGAAAAAAAAAAGGTAATTAAATAAATAGAATGCTGGGATTTAATTAATTAGATTAGAATACAAAAGAGACCACTCAACACTCCCTTTAATTTGTTTCACAGATGACTAATTTACATGAAAAATATATAACTCAATGAAAGCTGAATATTTACACAAACTAAACTGAGTTAATAAATTTTTAATCTATTGCTTTTTCTTTATTTGAACTTATGAATTTGTAAGGGTATAATTTATAATGAATAAATTAATATAATATATAAATATATATAATATAAAAAAAAAAATGAAATAAATTGGTAAATAAATTTAAATATAAACGGAGATAATATTTAGAGAAATTTATTTGGTTTTAAAAAAAAAAAAATTGTAGGTCCCTTTCAAGTCTATAATTATAAATAAATTAGCACATCTGCTTGTCGATAGCCTACAATACATAAATACATATCGTGCCCACAAATTAACTTCATTATTTATTATTATTTATTTGGATCAGGAAACCAAAAATTATTGTTTCAAAAAAAAAATGAAAATAAATAAAGAGAAAAAACCTTTTAAATGTTAACATTTACATATATAAACATACAAAAACAATAAATAATAATACTGGATTACAAGAAATTATAATAAAAAAAAAAAAACGCCACCTGTTCTAGTTCTCCATAATAATAGCAAAATATTACAGATTATGATTATTTATACCAATTATTATCTGACTATTATTAATTGCATCAATTTCTAACAAATATATTAATATATAGGATAACGTATTCAGTTTTATAATAATTACACTATGGTGGTACACGACTATAAAGCAAAACATTTTCCTGGAATACCATTTTCTAATTTCAAATTAAACTTCCACTAGCACTTAAATAATGGTGATATAAAGAAAATAAATTTATATATTTCTTATTTCGTTAATTCATAATAATGCATATTTCTAATTTATAATGATGATAATGATAAATGTGAAAGCATTAATAATATTTTTTTTTTTTTTTAAAGCGCCGCGTTGAAATGTTGATGCGAATAAATGTATATTATTAGTATGACTTAAATATAATATCATATGCGACTTACCTAGACCTATCTACTACCTAGAAAACCAAACTTACATATTTATACATACTTGGTGAGCTCTGATACCATACTGATATATACCTAGTTAAACCAAACCGTACCGCACCACGGTATTAAAAAACATATTTTATACAATCAACCCCTCGCATCATGTTATTTACTCCCTTAACAGAAAAAAAAAAAAAAAAAAAAAATATATAATAAATAAATATTGTGCATGTACTGTATACACACAACAACATACCGCACCGAGATGTAATAGGGTGGTAATATGGTTTGGTTAGGTTAGGTTAGATTATATTTTATGTTTGAATGATGTACAAATAGTATAAGCTTAGAGGGAATGCAAAAGTTTGAGGTTTAAACTGTTTCCGTTGATATATATTATAATAATAAACAATGGTAATAATTGATCAGACACGACACAAAAATAAATAAATTTAATCTTACATTTCTCTTCAAAATAGGTAGATAAATTAAATTGAGTCAAATTTTGTTTCCGTTTGGTTTTTGTTATTATTAGTATTATTATTATTGTTATAATGTTGTGATGCAGACGATTAGCGATAAATAAAAAAAAAAAATTAATTAAAAAATTATGCATATTAGAATATCGGCGACTTTAAATATATTATATTTATTCTTTTTGTATACAAATAATGTTATGACTACAGCTATTGTTAATTTTATATTTTTAATGAGATGAATTGATATTTAAATAGGTAATTATTATTGGCTTTATTTAAAGAATGGTTCAATTTATTTATAGATTTTCTTTAATATTCATTACTTTTAAAAGTTGACGTTTATATTTTTCTAATAAACGAATCAGAATTTTTCGGCATACTTTTTTATATTAAATTATGTTTAAACAAAAGATAATTTCTTAATTATTATTTCGAATTTTATTATTATAATAACGAAGTTTACTAAATGTGATTCATTTATTTATTTATTTATTTATTTTTATATGTATATATATTTTTAATGATGAAAACAGTTTAAACTTGGTTTTATCGTACAAAATTTTGTTTACAGAGTTTAACTTAAACGCCCGATGTTGGCCAGTTAAAGTTAAATTTAGTTTACGTTAAACCTTGATTGAAAAAATGTCTCTATCTTGCATTTTATTTTATATTTTGTCATCTTGCATATGTAGATGCGAGAAATACACCGTATTTATATATTTCTTCTTAAATATTTATTTTCCGTTTTTATTAAAAACACCAAATTTCTCACTTTCTTTTCGACATAAATAATTTATTCATATTCAATACAAACTATCGAAACACGATTTACTGGCTAATATTTTAAGTATTTGAAACTACTACTCACGTGTCGTTTAATCTGTTTTTTATTTAATTTTTTTTTTATTATTTTTATTTATTTGAGTAAGTAACCGAATTAAGAAGGGTGATTTGAAAACGACTTATAATATACTAACAACCTTATGTTTATTTATCCACGTTACGTTTAAGCTTCAAGCGTGAAATGAATAATATCTGGAAAACCAACCGTTAAATGCTGATAAATGAACTTTGGTTCATAATTTTCTTCAATCGCTTTTAATCAATTTAAATGATTCCCGTATAAATATGGTGTATAGCGAAATTTTGTATAAACAATTACAAAATGTACATATTTTCTCTTCGATTTGTCAAATAAATTAATTATTATTTGATCAACGAACAAGATTGTTATTTCATATGATATTGAACAATTTCTTCTTTCATTTAAAATGAAAAGATGAAAATGAAAATCATTTTAAAGCATTAAACAAACATATTATTAGATTTTTGCTATGATACTAACAATTCTGAGAATATTATTAAATAACATAAATTCATTGCTGGCAAGGTACATAGATATTTGTTAAGAGTTAAACCACATTTTTGCATTATTAAATATTTTTCGTTATATATTTAGAAAATAAGAAATATCTCGCATGTACAGAGAGCGATATTGCAATATGCGATGCGCCGACAAAACGATCCCCTTTCTTTATACTCAACCAGCATCATACACACACTTCTTGGTTATTATAACTATAAATTTCTACTGTTTATAAAGTAAAGTAAACACAGTATTACTTGGTTTTTATGAGATGAGATTTTGCTATAAAATTTTTATGTTTCCTACAAACACATAATATGGGTAATGTAGATACATGAAGCTCTACGTATTAGGTGCATATGTACTACTATTGTATTATTAATATTGATGATAAAAAAAAAATCGTACATGACTAATGTCAGGGTTACTATGCGAAATTTTTCATATTGAACGTTTCTTTTTTTTTTATTTGTTTCGTACAGCTACAAGATATATATAAAAGCAAAATACATCTTCCCGTTTGAGAAGCAATTCTAGTGCTCCGCTGAATTTTGCCGGCTGATTTAAATAATAGATCAAATGTAACAGAGAAAAAAAAATCATAATTTTCAGATGGAAATATATCTATTGCGTACACTTCAACTTTTGTAGTAAATACTCATCGTGTGGTGTAATATTCAAGTGATATTTTGTTTGCATAACCTTAATCAATATTTTCCGATCAATTTTAATAGAATTGCATCAATTCGCTTCCTGAGCATAACACCATATAAAATGTATTATTATTATTATATTGAAAACCGCATGCTCAACTATACATATAATTTAGGTACAGTGGTCTAGTATAACATAAAACCACCTATTATATACATCGGTGCATATTACAAAAAAAAAACAAAAAAACAAAAAAACAAAAAACCATCATCATAATAATATCCATCTATAAAGATTGAAAATGATTCTATACAAATATAGATTTTTTGGGGAGGTAAAAATGTACTTGCATTCTGGCTACTGCAAGATAAAAATAATTTGCTGAACTGAAATATTTGTTATGCATGGAGACTTGAGTATAATTTTCTATACTATGTATAATAATTTTCAATTGTATTTTTTTTTGTAATAATTTTCTTTGCAATCGGGAATCAGCAATAAAATAACTATATTATTATAAATTGTGTGGTTCATGTATTGTGTGCACGAAAATGATTTTTCGATTGGAAAATCAGAAATAATTTCAAAGATAATGTTTAAAAAGTTTTTCTTTCTTCCTTTGTTTTTTTTTGTCACAAAAATGTATAATATTTCATTCAGCATTTCAATGAAGATAATCCGAAAGTAACTATAGCTTAGTACTTTAGGCTTTGGTTCAATATTTTATAGACCTTTTGCTATTTTTTTTTTTTTAAATATACATTCAGATATTTTATTACTTAGTTATATTACAATAGAAGAAGAAGTAGAGAAAAAAAACTTCCCTTCTTTATTACCAGTTAAAAGTATAAACATGTCTCTTGTTTTATTTGAACATCAGAAATTATTATTCCTGGATAACTGACATCCTATAGGATGTTTAGCAATAAACCACATATATATTATTTGTAATAATGTTGAATGTAGCTAATATAATGCACATATAAGCACAATGTACATTTTGGAATGCTGAACATTATACATAATAATAATATTTTTAATGATTGAATGCTATAATAAGATAAAGGTTGTAAAATATGGAGGTAATAAAAAAAAATCAGAAGGGATGTAAAATATATATATCATATATCAATACATTTATATGATGTCAGTTTTACTTGTGATGCGATGATGTTTCATGTTATAAATTTTATATTAGAAAATAAAGAACATAACATTATTAATATTTTTATATTTTATGTACATTTATTTTAATGATTTATTTAATAATATAGAAAACAATCAAGTGAGAGAAATTTAATATCGAAATTTTATTTATAATTTTAGGATATGATTTCAATTTTATGAACTTCTACAGATAGAAATTTTCTTCAGTTATTACTGCTACTCAAAAATTATTGATAAAATATGCATTGAAGTATAAAGTTTGGTGAAAATGCATGGAGAATGATATTTTAATAACAAGAACATTCAACGATTTTAAAATTGTTTGAATTTTTATTATTATATTTAAAATTTAAAATTTAAAGAATTATTAATATTCATTGTTTCATCGGTATTCAGTGTTTTTGTTTTAAGTACATTCGGTATTCAGTACTCATAAAAAATATTATGTCGAATGAATCTCTATTTGAGACAATCATGTCAAGTTCTAACTTGTTTTAAGAGCACATAAATCATTTGACACAATAACCTAACTTTAACGAATCCAATTCTGTCTAATGTCTCTATAAAAATAATTTTCTTACATAGCTTCAATTCAACAGAAAATATAAAAATCATAATTAATCTGAAATCAAAAAAAAAAAGGAAAAAAAATTCTAACCAATGAAATTACATAAAATGCATATGATTTTTATTTTACGATATAACCGGTCAAATATTTTCTTTCATTCAAATAATGCCTACTTACATTCAAAAGAGAAGTAATTTATATAGAAAATCCTTATAATCCTTGTACTGTATAATAATTAGATCTATTGTTTATATTTAATAGACCATTTTTATTTTCTGATTGGTTGAAATTTAAAACCTAATTCTAAAAGGGTTGATGGTAAATATGTATTAAATGTTATACATGGAAATGTTTAATAACGTTGCGTATAACATTTCAAAACATTAAAACAAAAGCACATGTAGATAATGTAAGCTACGTATATAAATACATTATATGGCTATGGCTTTGGCTGGATATATTATATAAATATAAATATATAAATATACCTAATGCTAATACTTACCTTTTACATTTTAAGTATCTGCATAAGCATAATGGTATGAATTCATTCATTTTATTTTACATTCTGCTTTGCATGTACATGCGGTTAATTATTATTTGCTTAAGTAAGCGATATGAAATAATATGAATATCATAATAAAAGGTGGCCAATGCGCGTAATATGTTAATGAATTTATAGATAGTTAAATGCCTAGAGATATTATATTGTTTTTGTTTTGTTTTGTTTGAATATTCGGAAAACAAATATATTAAAATATTTATCTATTAATGATTTTACACACCCGATTAAAATAAAAAAAATAGAAATATTAAGAAAAATAATATGTATGTAAATAGATGTTCACTTTATTACATTTTAACATTATAGGAAAATAAAGTATCAAATTTCATATTGATTACTAATGATATTTGTAAAATGTATATGCAAAATAAATATTATTCATGTAATATTGGAATAAATCTGTTGCACAATTTAAAGCTATATTAAGGGACTACTACATATCCGTATAGTATAAAAGGTAATTAATGCATAAATGTAGTTGAACTGAGATGTATGGCATAAGAGGCTGAATGTACATAGACTGGTATTAGAGAATGTACGGTTTCTTAATCTGGCGAAATACGCTCTTTAGATTTATATAAATTTAAGTTAAAAAAGTTTTTAATGTGTCACAGCAATACATCATAAAATTAATTAATTTGAGATTAATATTTTTCATTCTTAGGATACCTAATTTACATCAGAATGAAATGTATTATGTAATCTCAAGCGCTGAAGCATTTCTTTAAATTACAAATTCTGTATAAGCGTGAAGAGTATATATATGGTTTCTTAATATTGCATTTTATTCTATAAACTTTATATTCAGCTGTTTGTGCTTTCTTTTGATACAGATCCACAAACTTATTCATGATGATTTTTCAATCACCAAACCAATATAATTAATTGTATAATAATAGAATAAAACATTAAACAATTAGACTATAGTATGACT
>JAABKK020060867.1:20019-32333 GCA_011634745.2 Catotricha subobsoleta
ATATATGCTTCTTCAGTCAGCTCGATTATTCGATATGAAAGAGACAATTTCATTTTATTAATGCAAACTGTTATTATTATACTATTCAGTTTTATGAAGTAGATATCACTATATTAATGTGCGGATACTATAGAGGTTGGAGGTATTTGGTGGACATTCAGTAAAATTGCTTATTCTATATTTATGGAACAACTTTTAGGTAAAGGTAAATGTCACAGCACTTCTTTTGATGTCAAACTTTAGTCTTTCAAGTTAGAATGTGTATTAGAGATCAGTTTTGTTTGTTTTTTTTTTATACTAAACTAATTGTTTATTTTCAATTTTTTTTTACTTTAATGATAGACGATCGGTTTTAGTTTGGAATATCTCACATTTTAGAACTAAAAAAAAAATCACTGGGGATCTTCCGAAACAACACCACTATCTCCATCTTAAAAATATTCAGAATAATATGCAAAATGAATTTAAGTATATAGTTAGTTAGTAATCATTGCAAGACATTGCTGTGAATATTTTTAAGCTTATTTTCAAGAGAAACCTGTCGTGCCCAGAATATTTACCGTATTTATGAAAATAGTATATATCAAATGATCTCTGAAGCTTTACTGCAATTGAATTAATTTCCTTACTGCAAAATAAAAAAGATTTCATAAAACATTATTCGGTGGTGTAACTTTTACGTTAAGTGGATACAGAACAATTTAAGTATATATTTAAATAATTAAATATTTAATATTTCAATAAGCGCAGCAAAAAAAAAAAGAAAAAAAAGCGAACTTTCAATTTACGTAACATAATTTGACAGGAAAATAAAGACTTCATCTGCAAAGAAGCAAAATTAATTAAGTAGTTTTGTTTGCAATTTGCACAGAGTACATAAGTACTTAATTTCGAATGAATCAGATATCTTGTTATATGCATAATCATAATAATTAATAATAATTTATATTTAAGACCTACCTGAAAGTTTTTTCAATTAAATGAACGTTTATTCTTTTGTTAACCTTTTATAAAAATATTAAAAACAAATTTTATGTTCAATCTAAAGTAAATTATTAATTATAATGTAATTTCTTTCATCATATAATAAAATATGCATTGATCAAAAGATTTAATGGCGGATATGCATTTTTTAGTTTTAAATATTTAGGATTCTGTGCTTTCTGAACTTTCTTCTATAAATGAAATTGGAAATCAACAATCTATAAACTGCTTTTTTTCTTAATTAATTTTAAATTGTATTGACAAACTTTCGCGGTTTTTTCGTCAAAATTCATGTAATAACTCTTATGCAAATAAATTCAAAATATTTGCACGCTTAAATGAACCTAAATTACATTTGATATTTAAATGAACATTAACTATAACACATTTATCAAACAAAATCATTTAAAGTAAGTTCCTTGAAATCATATCTTCACGTGCTGGCAACAAAAAAGGTTATATGAATAATTTGATTGTTAAAAATATTCGAAAAAAACAACATTTGAATTACTCCAATAAGAAAATAAATATCAATTGAATCTTATCCGATTTAATTATTATTTCCGTATTTTAAAAAGATTTTCTTTTTTTCAAACATTTCCGTTATTCGCTCAGCAATGATTTCATTTATATTTTCAAAATCATATTTTTGTATTTGCCAGCAGTATACGCAGACCTATTTTACCTATTATTTTTATATGTGCGTGCCCATGCAATATGTGTACATTTTATGAATGGCATAATGTACCATACTTAACAACGAATGTACCAAAAAAAAAAAAAATAAAATAAAATGTGAAATTCAAATGGCCGTAAGCAATTTCGTGCAATTTTTTTTTTCATATGGTTACTTCATACTTACATACCAACATATATTTCATAAATTTTAAATATAAGTGTGCATGGTGCAGTATTTGTTATATTTTCCCTTTAATATATTGTGCCTTCCTACCTCTACATTTGAATGGCATGCACCTCTTCATGTATAAGATTTTTCTTATTATAAAAATATAAAATAATACAACAAATCTCAACTCAAGTGAGCTACTTATTAACAACCCTTTATGCCAATGAACAAGCTTTATTCTTCATTTTATTTCCCATTCATAATAAATCTAACATGATATAAGTAATATGAGGAGAGGATATGCACAATGTACAATGTACATCACTCGACTTGAATATGCAGAATTAGTACATATTATAGTATTTAAATATGGGAAGGTATGTTTAGGAGGTAACATCGTTCATATACATTTTTGTAAAAGAAACAAAGCATCCTGGAGGGACTTATTTGTACATGATAATTGTAAGGATTAACGAATAAGAAAATATAAATATTTCTGTACAGTATTTGCGAGTTATTGTACCGATTGGTATTTAGTATTAAAAAAAATGCTTTTATCACTTAAAATCAAAAAAAATAAAATAATAATATTAGTTTTTCATTACTATTATTACTATAAATTATAGATATAATATACTCAATATATTTAATACAATTTCTATTGGATCACCCGGTATTTAGATATAGATATATTATTATTACATTTTTACTAAAAACTTATACATCATTTTCATTCGATGATCCGTGAAAAATTCTAATTTGTTTACATATGCGCAATCAAGCTGAATGTCTTCCAGAACATATGGATTTATTGTTATTACATTTGTTTGAGAAAAAGAAAAAGTTTTATTATATTATAATAAATGTAAATACCAGAGAACTCTATCTCTATATATTATAGTATAAACAAAAATCATATATATTCTATCTATGTAATAGCTAATAGCTGACATTGATAGTGAATGCTTCATGTCACATTTCATTTCAGATAAAATATAAACGTATAGAAAATACATATATAAATGATCGCTTATTAATTTTCGTATTGCTAACATAATTTTTGTTTATCGCTGATTTTCCATAATTTTTTTTAGTTTCAATAAAATAGTTTTCAATTTCTTTCCAGGGATCTAGGCACATATACATTACATACTGTAGGTCATATAGATACATCAGGAGCTGTACATAGTCATTCGGAAATATGTCAACATGTCTTAGAATTAACAACAGAACAACGAAGAATATGTACGAGAAGTCCACGAATATTTGCCGTAAGATATATTTTCGTTAGGCTGTACGAATTTAAATTGTATGCTAATTGATTAGTTATCGCAACCATTTATTATATTCCATTTAGTCAATATCATCTGGTGCCAAAATGGGCAAAGAAGAATGTCAACATCAATTTAGACATAATCGATGGAATTGTTCATCATCAACGCCTTCGACAAACCTACAAGATATTTATGGTGATATAATGGGAATAAGTAAATTCGATTTCTATTCAATTCTAAGAAATTTCAATTTGTTTATAATAATTTGTATATAAAATATACTTTGGAAAATGTTTTGGGCACAAAGTAATTTTATTTTACCTTTATTCATATTTTACGTTTCGATTAAAATTCAAGTGAAAGCAATTAATTTCGCATTTGTTTCAAAGTAAATTTAAATTATTTGCTTTAATATGTTTTCCTTCGTTAAAAATAAAGTAAAAATCTCTTTGAAGAAAATAAGTTTTTACGTCCTTTCAGTTAAATTTATCCAGGTTATTTTTGTTTAATAAACTAAATGTTTTAAAAGAATTTGATTGTTCAAATTAAAAGCTAATTTGTACCGATTAAAAATTGCTTTGTAAATTAGGTAATATAATGAATTCTTACATCTATAAAATAAATTTACAATTATTTGAATTTTACCGATTAATTTAAGATATCTCTTAATGAAAATATGTTTTACTGACTTGTTTAAGTTTAAATAAAAAAAAAAATATGAATATCTAACAATAGATGACATTAATAACAAATAAATAGATTAGATTTTTAGAAAAGAAAAAATAAATATAAAAAGGTTTTCATGACGCTTCAATGAATTTGTTTTACACAATTAATTTTTACTCGACAAATGTATTTTGTTTAAAAAAAATCACATATAGATCCATGAAAACCCTAAAATAAATTATTTTTATTTATAGTAGTTAGTACATTCTTAACTTTGAATAAAGAAAAATATTTTTTTTTAGAGTGTAGACGTAAACGGAATACTATTAGAAGCCCATCCTAGATTTATGCCCTATAAATAGCAAAATATAATTTATTTAATGTTTTTTTTGTCAGAAAGCAGGGAGACAGCTTATATACATGCAATTAATTCAGCTTCATTGGCGTGGTCGATAACTAGAGCGTGTTCAAAAGGTGATTTAGCAGAATGTTCCTGCGATAACAGCATAAGACGAAAACAAAGAAAATGGCAATGGGGCGGTTGCTCAGAAGTAATTCTAATAACAATGTTTAATAATTAATTATTGGTTCAACGTATAAATTATTATTAATAAACTATTTCTGGAATACAGGATATAAATTATGGTGTGATGTTTTCGAGAAAATTCATTGATTCACAAGAAAATAATGAAACTGCAGCTGGTTTAATGAATTTACATAATAATGAAGCTGGTAGACGGGTTAGTATTGTATTATTAGAATTTAACGCATCAAAAAGCTTGCTAAATGTTTTCTTGATTTTTTTTTTGGTGTTTCTAAATTTAATTAATTACTACAGGCACTCAGATCCCGTATGCAAAGAGTGTGTAAATGTCATGGTATGTCTGGATCATGTTCGGTTCGTGTTTGTTGGAGACGATTACCCACTGTTCGAGCAGTTGGTGAGGCATTAGGACACCTTTATGATGGTGCTTCTTATGTAAAGGTTTGTTAAATTGATTACAATCAAATAGTATATTATATTTTTTAAATAAATGTTAAACAGCTAGTTGAACGAGATGGAAAACCATCAAAGTTAAGAAGACGAGATCCTGATCATAAGAAATTGATAAAATCAGATTTAGTTTATTTAGAGGATTCACCAGATTATTGCGAAAGAAACGATGAGTACGTATTTATATTTTTACGTAACAAATTTTATAATCCAAAATATTTGCAAATCTTTTAAAGTTAACTATATTATCGCCATAATTATGATTAATTTAAAGTGCCTATTTTTTATTACATTGTTTTTATTATTATTTTTCTTCATATTTTAAGTTATTGGTTCAAAGTCTTTACGAAAATCTTTGTATCAAAAATATTGGAAGTCGAATAGCTGGTCTTCATTTTCATGTTTCATTGTAAATGAAAATTGCCTATAAAATTTTGTATTTTGTATTTTGTATTTGCGGTCATCAATTAAGTTGTAATTTTTTTTTATGATACCTACATATTTACGAGTATAAAAATTAAATTAGCAAACGAGAAAATTGTAAAACTTGTTTTTCTGGCAAAATACATAAATAATGATAATGTTGTTGCTTGCAGAAAAATATAAAATAATATTCAATACATCAAAGAATCAATAATAATTTTCAGTAAAGAATTCATGATCTACCTAGTAAATTAAATTTTTCATTATATATTCTTTTTAAAATGTATAAAAATTTACTTAAAATTAAAATGTTATTACAGATTAGGCATATTGGGAACCAAAGGACGATTATGTAATCGAACATCTCATGGTATTGATGGATGTCGATTATTATGCTGTGGTCGTGGCTATCAAACTCGAATACGACACGTTGAAGAAAAATGTAAATGTCGATTTGTATGGTGTTGTACGGTTAAATGTGAAATGTGTAATCACAGAAGAGAAGAACATATTTGTAATTAGAAATATTAGACTAAGCACTGTCATAATAAGAAACGTATATTAAGAAATTATTTATTTTATTTTTAAATTTATATTTTTATTTTTGTTTTGTTTTGTTTTATTTTCTTTTTTTAAATTTGTAAACATTTAGCTATTCCTAAATAATGATTTTTCTTGTATTGACTTTGACAAGATTCAAATATTATTTATAATACGTTCGTATAGTTATTTAGTAATTAGTATAAAGTATTAAATTATCAATATATTGGCTTGACTTAACAAACAAAATCCGGCCGAATTGCCGAGC
This sequence comes from Catotricha subobsoleta, assembly GCA_011634745.2. Classification (NCBI taxonomy): domain Eukaryota; kingdom Metazoa; phylum Arthropoda; class Insecta; order Diptera; family Cecidomyiidae; genus Catotricha; species Catotricha subobsoleta. Next base: position 26,016 of record JAABKK020060867.1, read on the forward strand.
CACGATTTCTGTATGTACTTAAATGCTAATCAATGAATTTTAATTATGATATTTACAATGCGCAATTAAATTTTTGTTTTTTTTAATTTTGTAAATAATTAACTATTTATAGATATTAATTTTTTGTATTAATTAAAATGTAAGTGTTTTATATTTATGTATTAGCTTCTAATATTAATAACTAAAAATCCAGAAATAATTTAAAAAAAAAAAAAAACTTTTTATAAGTATAAATAATAGTAATATTGTATTATGTAGATATGTAATACTGAAGAATATATTTCAATATATCTTACATTGTATGTCAAAATGGTATATATGTTGAGAAAATTTTGTTTTTACTGCGTCTCAAATATAATAATAAACGGTCAATAATATTTCAACCGGTATCAATATTTGTTAATACAATCATACTTTTTATATGATCATTTACAGATTTATTTATTTTTTCACTAAATGGGCCCCCAAAAACTTATTAAATAACAGTTTTCTCAGCCTCGCCAATCTAATACTTGAAATGAGTATATATTGTCTTTAATCAAAACACTAATTAATAAATGAATGCGGTATAAAATCAATTTTGTTAATTAGCGGTGATCCGGTATGAGATTTTTGTTTCTATGACATTCAATTAAGTGTAATATTAGATATTTTTTTTGAAACTAATAATTACTTATATTCATTTGAAAGTAATTTTGTGTTCACTGTGAAATTGTAACTGTAAATATATACATATAATATATTTAACTTACAAATTAGTTTTATTTCTATTCATAAATAATTCATATGTGTATTATTATAATTTATTAAATAAACTGTGTATATCAAAGTTTAGGCTTAAATTAAACATTTTAATCAAACAATTATAAATTATACATATTATGATAAGTCAGTATATAAGACACACGTGTACGTAGCATATTTCTTGTTTCCTTTATGAAATAATTTTGATTTCGATAAAGTAACATTTTTATTTTTCTATCTACTCAAACTAAATTACATATTTTAATGGAAGATAATTTTACTTTGTAAATGCTTGTTTGATATTTAACATCAACCAATCTGCTTAAAATTATCCTCAGTTAATTTTATATTTAATTAATAGAATTAAAGCGAATAGTTCCAAATACCAAGGTTTAGTTATTTTGTTAAAATTTCATTTTTATTTTTACGAAAACATAAACAATAAGTGCTTCATGATAAAGAAAAAAAAATGAATTAGCTTTGATCAAAGGTACATTGAAGAAATATAAACTCCCCTATTCATCCTAAATATTCATTGCAATCAGGGCCGCCAATTCTACGGAGGCTCTAAGACTCAAGCCCTCTACACCAACAAGACACTCAAATAGAATCTTTTTCAATGTTTGTTGACCGTTAGACCTTTTTTTTATTCATTTTTTTGAGCTTAAGACTTTCCTTGGCTACTTATAGTCGGGGTCGACGAGAATTTTAGTAAAAAAAAAAAATCTATTAACGAGAGATTGGAAAATATTAGATATAATACCAAGTTTATATGCGTTTGCTGCGATTATATTAAAAGAACTATGGACATTTTTAGTATAACTAGACGCGTCAGCACAGTGATATAACTAAATACAACTGAAAACAACGTGTATTTTCATTTTGCGAATTATATTTCATGATTCGTGATCACAAGATACAGTTTGGTGAAATCACGGTAAATTTTTGATTGTATATTTAGTGATCTCGCTGTGTTCACATGTATAGTTAAAATCATTTTATTTTTTTAGAGAACAAATTAATTTCTTATCAATTAACATTTAAAAACCCACTTATTTTTAAAAATATTTTGTTAAAATCACTTATCACATATTTTGTATAGAATATTATGAGCAATTTATCTATTATTATATGCCCTAAACCAACACATATTCTATTTATACAAATTAACTGCTTTGCTGCGACAAAAAAAAAATAATACTATGTGTAATGATATAATTAAAATTATCTAAATTTTAATAAATAATTTTTATGAATTGCACTTATTAGAAATAAGTACGCATTATTTAAAAAAAAAATCTTTCGTAATTTGTTGAATGATTTAAATCTTAATTTCTAAATTTAGAAATTGCCAAACAGTACACGTAAAATAATAAATAGAAAGAAAGCTAATCGATGGACAAAAACGTTGCGAACAGCTATGCATGTGTTTATAAGCGAATTAATACGCGCATTTTCTTTCTATTTTTCATTTTAGTTGTACACTTACTTAATAGCAATATGCTTACTATTAATTTATAATTTTCAAACAGCATTATAATATCTCCTGTTCTCGGTAGGTATTTTTAAAAAAAAAATCCATCCGCATATTTCTAAATTTAAATTAAATAATAAAACGTAGGTAAACAGTATTAGTAGAATTAATAATTAACTTTAAACTGTTTTAAAAATAGGTATTTAATTTATTGTCACTATGTAATAAATAAAATTAATGTCCAAAAAAAAATTTTTTTTTTCTTTTTAATTAAGTATAGGTACTTATGACTCGGCCCATACGCATACTTAACGTAAAAAAATTAACAAAGAAAATAATTAAACATGAGGTTCATTTACTTTATGTATATTTATACGGCCCCTATCGATTCAATTTTGTTTTAATTTTAGTTCCCTAAATTACTTACTTTTAAATTCCTTCAAATTCTTGAACGCTTTTTTAAATATGTTTTGTAAGTACTTACTATTTAAAATTATCAAAAATAAGCCAAATTCCGTACTTCTTCCCAAATAACGAATTGAATTTAATTGGTTATACTAATCCGTTGGCAGCTCGTTTCTATATGTACTCAGAGTTGTTATTAACTTGGTTGTTTTAATGAATGTGACTGTTGTTGTGTTAATTGTCAACGGCGCTACACAAATCAATAATAATATCATGGAAAGTAAATGCATAATTGTAGCTTGATCATCGCTTTGGCATATAAATCGATATATTTTAAAATAATTATCTGACAAGTAAAATTAAACATAACCTGAAATAAAATCGGTAATACTGAATAAACAAACGGGTGCATTATTATTGCGTGAATTAGCGTAATTTATAAATATTTTGTCTTTCAAAAACACTACATTTCATATTATGGTCAGCTACTTAATAGGGCTGTGCATGTGAATGAGACTTAATAATGCACGGACATATAATTTGCAGATTCATGTTTCACGTTGTGCACCCTGAATATGAAATGTCAATTCACTTTTGGTTTTATATCTATAAAGAAATAAGCGCGTTCTTAGACAATAACAGTTAAACCTATATTTCAGATTTGTCGCAAATTTCTATTTTTTATTGTTTCGCAACGAAATATAATTAGCAAGAGATTTTCCAACAGAATATTAGATTTCAAGAAAGATTTAAGTAAGTAATATTAATATCACTAGAGGCTGCTGTTAAAACATGTAAACAACGTGTTGTGCTAAGTGTGTAATAAGTTTAGTTGTTATAAAACTATTCATTCCATTCACTCAGTTTTTTTAAAATTTGTTTCAGTTTCTTTTAATTAATTCTATTTATATTTTATAAATTTTTTAATAATTTTAATATAAATGTAATTTAGGACCAATCAACTTTTGTAAATCAGAATACATATATTATGTATTGTATGTGACTTTTGTGTAAATGCTAACCTAAAATTTTAAATTCATTATTGTTTTTGTTTAATTTAAAAAAAAATTAAAGAAACTGTTATAATAGAAATATAAAATGATTTTCAGGTTGACTCAACGCTATTGAAAATGAATCCAAACACAAACCCAACATCATCATTTAGTTTTGGAAGTACTCCAGCTGCAACTTCAAATACAGGTTTGTAAACGAGATTACAAAATTTATATAACTACTAAATATACATTTAAAGGAGAAATGTGTATTAATCTGCTCTGTTTCATTAGGAATATCATTTGGAATTGGAACACCATTGTCATCAACAGCTCCAAACATTTTAAGTGGCGGTAAACATTTTTTTCTTTTGTGTAATTTAATCAATACCCATCTGTTTAACCCCTAATAAACTGTTTTAGGTTCCGTAAGTGCAACGCCATCACTTAGCCTAACATCATCATCAACGATTGGTTCTACTGCAGGTAAATAGAATGTCTCTATTAGTTTTTCTATATTATATATATTTTCACAAAATGTAAATTTAAAATCTATTTTGTTTTTGTTTGTTGCAACAAACAGCTCCCCCATTTTCGCAACCCGCATCTTTCGGAAAACCAACAGAATCTTCAGGTAATTATTACAATAGTTTTTGGGATAGTAAATGAATTGTATCAAAAAGTTTTTTTTTTTTTTTTTTGAAAAATAGAGCAAGTCATTTTGATAAGTAATTTCATTTGTTTTCCCTAGTGCCTGGATCGACTACAAGTACTTTACCAACTTTTGGGGCAAGTATTGGTGCTAGTATTGGGGCTGCTGCTAAGACAACTGCTAGTGAGTTAGATATTTTTTTCATTTATTTTTATGGCCTTACTTAAAATCGTAACTATTCAATTAGATATATTAGCAACAACAACTACACCTCCAACTTCTGTAAATACGAGTAATGTCGGTCCAGCAGCAGGACTTGCTTCAACTACAGCGTAACTACTTTAATGAATTTCAACAATTAATAACAATAAATAATACGAATAATTTAAATTTACTATACTGTTTTACAGAACGACTCAATCTGCTCCGGCTGCAGCTTTAAATCAATTAAATTTTGCCCAGATTGAAGAGCTTATTAACAAGTATACTTTGGAATTAGAGGAACAAGAAAAAAACTTTATAAATCAGGCAACCCAGGTCAATATGTGGGATAATTTACTAAATACCAATAGTAACAAAGTGAGTTGAATGACCTTTCAAATAAATTGTAATTATTGAGCGGAATATTTATGATAATTCTTTAATATGTCAAATGTAGATCATTGAATTAAGCAATGCTGTTGAAAAGGTAAAGAGCGATCAACAAGAATTAGAGCACGAACTTGAATTTATCGCCGCCCAGCATACCGAATTAGACGAATGTATTACACCATTACAAAATGAATTGGCCAAAGTACCACATGTGGATATTGAAAAAGCACAAACGTATTTACTAGCAGAAAGTTTAGATACGCAATTGCGACAAATGTCCGAAGATTTAAAAGAAGTTATTGAACATTTAAATGAAGCTAATAAATTACAAAATCCAAACGATCCAATTGTTCAAATCGGACGTATTTTAAATGCCCACATGAATTCATTGCAATGGATTGAATCATCAACATCGCAAATTAATGCTAAATTAGATGATATTAATAAAATGTATGATACTTTGCGACGTGACACTGAGCGAAGTCTTCGTTTAACTTATTGCGATTAGTCTCAGTTTTGTTAATACTGTTTAATTAAATAAAATATTTTAAGTTGTTTTTTTTTTGCATCTAAAACACATTTATGTAACACCTATGATTTTATTCAATATTGTTGGTATAATAAATTTGTTAATATGATTTAAAAGTTTATGTTTAACTATACGTTTTATTGAGTAAGTAATATTTTTGCTTGGATCTTCTTGCTGCAATTAAACAAGTGAGTTCTATTTCGACATAACTGAAAAGTAAAAAATATTTCATTAAAAATAAGTTCACATTACAAAAAGCATAGAACATGTGCAATAATTATGTTATAAGTTTTGATTATAGTGTGAAACAAAACCAAGTTCAGACAGAACCGAATTTTAAGCATTATACATGTACAGTGTACACTTTATTCAGAGTCTAACCATTGTCCATAGTACAAGTACACATAGTATGAAACCTCTTTGAAAGCTGTGTGGCAACTTTATTAGGCTCTCTCTCATTTATTAATGATTTTCAGGGAGTTAAAGGTCAAATTCACATTTTTTTTAAATTTCTCCGATGCATGTGGATGGATTTTGATGGTCAATATACCAAAAAGACGCAGAATATTTTTCTCTTCGAACTCGGGTGTGGCCGAGCGGATTTTGATGGTCAATTGGTCAATATACCAAAAGACGCAGAATTAAATTTCTGTAAAAATATATGTACTGCCTTATTTTTTTGAACCTAGAAACATCGATTTTTTTTTTTTAATTTGTTTGCAAAAATGAAGTTGTGTCCCTTATACCACATTAGGCGGTGAGCGTGAGTGAGATGCGCATGCGACTATATCACTCACCCTCATACAGTGCCTCACATATATATTCGTACACTTAATTTTTTTTTAAGAAACACTTTATATTTTTTAGAAATATTATTTTTATTTTTTATTGATTTTGCATATTAATAGTACGGACAGTCATGATTACAGTA
>JAABKK020060878.1:0-32307 GCA_011634745.2 Catotricha subobsoleta
CTTGGATACTTGGTTTTTTGATGTAATCGTTCGGTGGAGAATCTCCAAGGAAGCCCATTGATCAATTTGAGATTTTTGTTTTGTACTATTTGTAATTTTGTAATGTGCGTGGCTGCTGCTTGGTGTAAATGCTGCTATTAGACGCATATAGCTCCATAAATATGTGTTTTTTTTCTTTTTTTTTTTTAGAAATTCTTAAAACAATAATTTAAGCAAACAATGTTGAACAAACTATGATGATATTCAGTTATAATTTTTAAATAATATGAATCTCATATATACAAAGTAATAAACTAAAGTAATGGCATATATTTCTTTGTTAAGTAATCGTATAATATTTTCTCGCTTTAAATAATATGTTTGTTTTTGTGTTATTTAATTTAAGTTCATGTTATTCCCACTCCATATACGCAATATACACTAATGTATTCACGTTTAACTCTATATATCCTTATATAATTTATAAAATTTTAGGAATTTTGTTTAATATTATTATATACGCAAATGAACGCGTAAGCTTTTAGAAATATTGCACACGTACAGAACACAACCACACTGCGCCTTTACACCATTCTATGAAAATATAATAAATAAATAATTAGCGCGAATCAAGCCGGTGTGCTTATTATATTAGAAGAAGGGAGAAGAAAAAAAAACCTTTGAATGGAATAACTTACGATTCATTCGTTGTCATTGTCATTGCTTTAAGAATAAGTTTTCAAAAAGTATATTAAATAAGATGTAAAATATTTGTGAAGGAATTTAATTTAAAAAAATTCAAATGAAGTAAAGGTTTATTGTTTCTTTTTGTTTATTATAAGAATGTGCTGCATGACAAATGAAAATAATACCGATGCATGAACGAATTTACGGATTTATTATACTTAATTTGTAATAAGCGCGTCTGTAAAAATGTTGGCCCACTTACCGCACTAATGTATATTCTATTCTATTCTCTTTTTTTTAATTTTGTTGTTGTTGTTGTTGTTGTAAATGATTAATATACATTTTCATTCAAACATCTTTTATTTACCATCCGGATTCAGTTCATAACTCATAATTTGTACATCGTTATGTCAATATGTATCATATGTTGTTGAATCGATGCATATCCGCACAATAGAATTCGTATATCCATAGGTATATATTTGGCACGCGCACAATGCATCATCCGCTATATAACTAAAACTATAGACAGGGTAATGGCTATCTACATAGTAAGTGCATCATCAACAGCAGTAAATGCCTCGCATATTGTACATGCATTATTTCATTGTTACGTTATTACATAATATATGAATGCTATTTGTGTATTTGTATTTCATTTATGAATTGGAGTAATGTTGATTGCGGACAGGTATAGAATGCAGAAGGATACGATTTGTTTTCGTTTTTTTTTGTTGCGCTCTGTTAAAATACTATCACATTGTGATTGTGACTGACCTGCTGCTTGCAATTTAATTTATGTAGTGTATATTTTTCGTATTATCCTGCATCTATTATATGCAGAGAAGCACTGATCAAATTATTTATTTTAAATTAATTCAAATTGTTGTGTATTCAACATCTTGAAAATGAATGTTTCAAATTGGCCTTTAGATGGTTCTGAATATTTTGAGCTCAAAATTCCGAATCAAAATGCAACTAAGAAATGTATAACTGTTTTTTTTTTTTTATGTTATGCTATGATAGTTCCGAGGAGAAGAAGATGGTGATGGGGATAAAAAAAAAGTAATGTTCTCATATCAAAACGACTGATACAAATTTCGTGTATGATTGATACTTCATTAAAGTTTTATATCCAATTTATGTTTTGTTTTTACTTTATTCTTCGTCTTTTTTTTTACCGTATATATTTGTACCATCACAAAAATGTTAAAATATATCCAACCGAACAATTTATATTCAGCATCAGTCCAGCGAAAATAAATAAATCGAAAGCAAACATCGCACAGCACAATATATATTTGTAATGTTCATTGCTGTAACAGATATATCGACCTGCAGTACCACCTACAAATATAACACATTTATTAAAACAAAAATCGAAGGTATCTATTGTTTGATGATCATTGATTCGCATCTCATCATCACATTAACATCATGCATTCATACAAATATTGATACCTTTTTTCAATATTATATTTAAATGTTCCATTATAATGAAAAAAACAGTCTATACACAAATATTATTATTATCATTATTATTATTATAATATTTTTTTTTTCCGTTTTTAATTTAAACATTTAAAATTTTAATAATTTTATCTACATTTAATACAGATGAATAGTTCAAATATATATGAAAAAGTGTACGAGGTGGAATGTTTGTTTTATTTGAAATGAATATTTTATTTATGAAAGCAATATTATATCCATTATTTTTATTTTTAAGGTTGTAATGCTTTTTTGATTTTATTTTTTTACAACAATTCTTTCATTTTTTTTTTAAAGTGTTGAATTTTGAATGGTGCTGTAACTATTTAGTATTTATATACATTGTAAATTAGCGTGAAATGTGGTACCATTGCATTCTGAGATATATTTTGTCTCCTGATTAACACTAAAAATTAGTTGTGATGGGCGCCCCATAGCTTTGAGGCTAAAGCAACCCACCGGCAATCGGGAGATCGTGAGTTTCGAGTCTCACTGGAGGTAGAATTTTTTTCTATAAAAAAATCCGTTTGAAGATTAATTTGTTTTTAAAAATAAGTGATTTTTCATGTTTTTTTTTTGCAATAATATTAAAAATTAATAAACATAATTATAAAGAATTTTGTAAATTAATTTGATCTGCTATGTGATGTAAGCCTCTGAAATTGTGAAAATAATGTTTGGTGATATTTGAAGCAATGTTATTTACAGAATTAAAATTATTTGTTATGTCACAAAATTATAATTCTTCAAATATGTATTGCCATTTTCACGACTTTAGAGGCTTTACACCACAGGTCTACATGGTATTACCAAAGTCTTTAAAAAATACATGGTATAAAAATATACCAAAAATGGAATATGGTATGAAACCAAAGACAAAATATGGTATGAAAACATACCAAAAAAGCTATTATTTATTAATAGCAGGCTACCATTTTTCGTAAACAAGTATATTTCCACATGTTTTCAAATGGTAGCCTGTTATTAATAAATAATAGCTTTTGGTATGTTTTCATACCATATATCAGTTCTGGTATGTTTTCATACCAAGTATCAGTGTTGGTGTGTTTTCATTCCATATTTCGCCTTTGGTATGTTTTCATACCATATTCCATTTTTGGTATATATTTATACCATGTATTTTTTCAAGACTGTAATACCATGCAGACCTCTGCTTTACACTTTACAGTACAACACATCAAAGATCTATTTTTTATTTTTTTAAATCCCATATACAACAGATCTTGATATATACACTGTTTTGGACTTCAATTTGAATTCTGCGTCCAACGGTGGATAAATGATCAATATCCGTTCACTCACTCCTGAGAAAAATCAACATGAACTTGAGCACAAGTACATTTTTTTCATATAGTTATATTTTTTGGTATATGGTGATAATACCAACACTCTAGATTACTAGAGCATCCTTCTGGAGTTTTGGTCGAAGTCAAAGTTTTTGTTCTTTATATACCCTATCTAAAGATTGAATAGATGGATATAGATCAACCTTGGAAACAGAATTTAATTCTCTTGAAAATATATACGTTTGGAATTTAATCTGGGATGGTTTTTTGATTAATTTTGATTAATTGAATTGATTGAAAGACAAAATAATGCTAGGGATTATTATTTTTCTTTGTTCATGAATTTATATTCGCAATAATAAAGTTCTGTACCAATCTAATTGGTAACTTCTTTTCTTTGCATCAAATTTCTATTCACAATTCACATATACACAAAGATCGACATCTAATATCAAAATCTGCGCTATATACACGTTAATCATGATATCGACAATATAACTAATCATGGCAGCATTAAACGAAGAGTCCTAATATTTATCGATTTATTTATTATTATAACATTGAATGCATTGAAATTTTTTGAGTTTATTACAGTGCTAGGTATCTGCAAAAATATTGGATGTCCGCCCCTTTCTCTTTGTCCTCTTATTGCAATCACCCTTTCCCTCAAAACTGGACGACCCATAATGTTTATTATTTATATACATAACTGTATTTTGATTAGTTGCATAAGGAGTGCTGATGATGTTACACATAAGTGTAACAAAATTTATTTAATTTACGTAATAAAAAAAAATCTAAGTAAAAACAATTATATGGTAGTTTTGTCTTACAACTTAGTTTGTGTTTAAATTCAAATTTAATTTTCACGGTAAAGTTCAAACAAGAAGAAAAGTATGCATTAATAACAATATGAAGTAACTCAAAAAGTATCTTAAATAGCATCAAAGATCTTATATCTTATCTTATAAAGTAAATTATCTGAGGTAGATGATCAAGTCTGGTTGATAAGTCTATGAAAATTCTAGGTATTTGCCATATTTAGTTTTCAATTCGACACTGTTAGTAAATATTTTTTGGTGAATACTTTTTTGTGACAGGTATGGCATTAAATATTCATCCGAGAATTATTACTAAGTTATTTGAATTTTCCTTTGCCAAATAGTTCCGTCCGGTGTGATAGAGTCCGAAACGTGGATAATTTCACAATTCGAAAAAAGAAGTAAATTGACCAATGATATCAATTTTTTTTTATAGAAAAACAGGTACTTATACGTTTTTTCAGTTAATTTGTAAGAACTCATTAATTAAATAATATCAACTGAAAACCATATTTTATCAAAGTTCCAAACGATTATAGTAATATTTATTTTAGTTTAAATAAAACGCAAAGGTGTGTTTTATACTACTTTGATCCAAGATAAAACAAAACAAAAAAAAATGTTTTCCAAACAAATCTACAGATAATTATTGTATAATTATACTCAATAAATATTGATTCCATTTAAAAGTAATAAAAAATTAAAATGAAAACGAATGATGATGGACTCTATTATATTCTCTGCACGTAATTTTGTTTCTTTTTCTTTTTTTCTTATTTCCCGCTACACGTCCTAAAGAACAATATAACAACAACAACAATACAAATGGCATAACCAAAGTATTTTATAAAGAAAAAGAGGTAGCGGCGGATGGGAATGGTACCGAAAATAAAAAAAAAAATAAAATAAACACAACGGCAACCCAACCAAACGAACGAATCGAATATTGACAATGTGTGTTGTGAATCAAAGTGTGACCGAATTTTAATATTATTTTATTACAATCTTATATTATTATATATATTACTGATATACATTTTGTAATATAGCAAGAGGTATGTCTAGGTACCTTTACATACGCTGATGCTTGAAACCTTTAATATATAACTGGTATAATATTGGAATTGATGGAAAGAGTAGAGAAAATAAGTGTCAAGTTTGGTTGAGTGTTGTTGCTGTTGATCCTTTGCAGCACAAAGTTTTTGGTATTTTTTAGAGTGGGTTAACTTTAAGCAAAAGTAAAAAAGTAAAATAAAAAAAAAAAAAGGGAAACAAAAAGTTATATATATACATTTAACAGTATATAGATTGGAAGGTAGAGCTAAGTAGTAATGGAATAGGAACAGGGGAACCGGCGTTGGATGTAAAAAAATATAAATATGTATATAAATATAAACTGTTAGTGCGGATGGATGATATTGATTGTGGCATCGGCAAAAGTGTTCGTGCACATCTCAAGCTCAACTTAGGTCACATCTCACATCACATACAGTAATAATAATATACAAGAAAAAAAATATATATAAAAATAAAATATAATATCAATTTGAAATGAAATATATTTGATTTTATTTTTATGTTTATATATATACACGGTGGCATTACAGATTTTCAGTGCAAAATATATGAATTTGTGTGAGCTGAAGCTGATTTTGTAGTACGATGAGACAGGCATATTTAAAAAAAATAATAAAAAATGATACGGTTCGATTGAACAAGTTGATTTTGTAGAGGTGGATGAGGGTTATTATATAACGGAAAGCATAAAATAATAGAGAATATACACGGTGTGTTTTCAATACTTTTTGGTGTGTAGCGAGAATAACAAAAAATGTGATTATTGTTTGATAGAATTTTACTATTACTTTTTTCCCCATTTTTTTTTTTTATGTTGAATGAATAGATTATATACAAAAACTTTTAATTTAGCTGCGTATGCATATGGGGGGACTGACTGGTAGACCAGAAAGAAGTCTTAGCTTGAGAGACATACATAATTTTAATTTCAGAAAAAGGGTATTAGACATTAGAAATAACTTTAGAGCACACATAAACTTATGTCCAGAATAATTTAAATTTATGAATTAATGCACAGATATAAAAAAAATTAAGTCTACTACTGTGTTTCGGCTCCATCATATTGATATTTAGATATTAAAATAGAATACAGATATTTAGTTCTATCTCCCGAGTATGTTTATATTATATTAGTTTATTCAATCAATTTAATGTGGTTTTTAATACTAAAAAAAAAAAAACTTTATACCTAATTTTATTTTTATGTCTCCTGAAGTTTAATTCGATTCCAAAGTTATATCCATATAGTTTCAGAACTTATGTTTACATTTACTAAATTTATGTTTCTGTTCGGAAGTTAAATGTAACGCCATCAAGGGTTTAACATATATTGAGAAATATGTTTTTCTTAAAGACCCAAACTTTTCTATTGCAATCAATGCCATTTCATTTAGCCGATAAATATTTAAAAAAACGTCTACTACATAAAATAGTAATTGCGAAAATTTCGTTACAGTTTCCTATTTACTTACTACAAAAAAAAAATCATAACCCTGTCGCATATTCTTCATTTCAAATGGCTATCTAACGAGAAATTATTCATTATATACTTGCTTGCTTCAAAATACGGAACATTGTGGTAAAATTAGACGAGAAAAAAGTATGTAAATATTAAATACAATATACAATTAAACAAATACAAAATCATACTCACTTTCGAGGAGTGATCCAACATACACCAACTGATTTTCTTACATATTACCCGATTTATATGGAAAAATGACATTTAATGAGTAAGTTTTTGTGTATGTTGGAAGTAAGTTGAATCATTCCTCGAAAGCGGCTATTGAATCACAAAATAAAAAGAAAACTCAAAATCAAACACAATTCATAAAAATATACATATTTATATAGAAATATATAGATATATATCTAAAAGAAAAAAACACCTTTAATATTTATACGATGGTGGTGGGCTTGTGATTTTAATTAAAATGTTCCTACATCGCATAAGATTGATATAAAAATAAAAAAAAAAAAACAAACGCAAAACTTTTCTTTCAAAAGTTTCGTCACGAAGGAAAAGAGCAGAAATATATATATATGTATTTTTTTTTTAGTGCCATGGTTCTCATCGCAATCAACCATCACTTCTATTTATTTGGTGGGATATACGCCTAAAATACCTACTACTTAGTATTATTCACAACAATTCCATTGAATCGCGTGATTTTTTTTATTATGTGGGTTAGAGTTTATTTGTTTTCTTCTTCTTCTTCTTATTTTTTTTTTCATGCTGTTGGTTGTATTTCGCTTATTTTGGGGGTTTGTTTTGTATATGCTATTCATTTCTCATTTCAATATTTTACAATCGCATAGACAAAAAAAAAAAAATAAGAAAAAAACTTCCGCTTTTCTTCAATTTCCAATTGCTTTTCTTATCATTTTTTTTTTCTGTGGTGGCGCATTGGGTGCGGTGATGAATATGACGGTATGGGGGTGTACGCGGTTTGGATTATTCTTTTTTTTTTAAATGTATATTTTATGGAATACAATATAATATATATTTGGATAATACTCACACTGAAGTGAAAATAATTGCACCACTACTATGAAATTAACAAGCAAAGCTATAGCTTCATTATTTATTTAGATGATCTTACCGGTGTTAAAATTTATTAACATGATTTGTAATGAATATATATATATGTTAACCTTGAAATCAGGACAATGTTAGATGAATTCAATATGCAACTCTTAATTAAGTAATTATAGTCATTTCATTTATTTTCTTATTGCTGCAAAGTACAGCGAATATTTATTTATTTCATTAATTATTATCAACTGGTTACCATCTCACCGATAACCACACTTGCATACGACCCCCTCCCATGTATTTGGCAGTTTTTCGAACATAACTTGTAAAGGATAATAATTATTGTTTCGCTTTACAGCTAGCTATCCCAGCTAACTTTTCAGTGTCTACAATTTTATAGACGAACAAAAGTTTCTATCTTTAAGAGTTTCCGAAATATGTATTTACGATTTAAAGTGATTTCGGCCTATAGTCAGGTCAGACGTAAAAAAAATAATCATAAAACTAGTCAGTATGTACTAAGATATGATCATTAAGATATTTGGAAAAATCTCAAAAAAAAACTTGATTGACTTCATTAACAGATTACCTTGTGTAAATAAAAAGACTATTTTCTTGTCAAAAGTTTTACAACTGAAATAGCTACGCCACCACTCGATTGTTCAAATCATATTCAGTTCTATGTTTGTTAAAATTAATTAATAGCATTTCCCTGTTAATATTAAGATTAATATTAAAATAAAGTTCTGAGAAAAATTTAATGTATTCACTCTCAAATATAAAAAATAAAATGTTCACATTCAATGTTTGCAATGTTTGCAAATTGAATAAATAACAACTGTTTTCATGTTTTATTACATTGTCTATCCTCTTTTCCAATTCAATTTTTTTTTTTTTTTCAATTTATCCAAAAGATGATGTTTTTATTTTGGCTAATTGTCGTCTAATAATATTACATGTTATGAAAAGTGAGATTACGATCAAAAATTTGGAAACTTTGCAGCAATGGAAAAGCAAAATATTACCTGAAAGTTTTCCATATTTATTGTATTTTTCTAAATTTAAACCGGAAAATAGAAAACAACAAACTGCCAATGGATTGGTCTGCGATTTCATTTTTTACATGTTTACGTCGAAAACCTACGAGTCACGACCCCAGGCCATGTACAATAGGTATATTTTCACGAAAAAAAAAATCTACGTCTTTTAGTATATATATCACCAATAACCGACAACTGAATCCTGAGAATAAGCGAATAATACTTTATTACTTTTGTCAAAAAATATTTTTTTAGAATATTTGCTCCATTTTTACGTCTTACGTGGAAAAATGAAAAACTTTGGCGACTTACATGATTTATTGATTCTTTTATAGATTTTGACGGTTTCTGATTCACTACAAAAATAATATGAGCCATGAACAACAGAATAAGAGAAATACGATTAATATGTTATTAATTAGAACAGAAAGTAGGTCTATCCACCGATTAGAACAAAATTACAAAAAGAAACTAACGTTTAAATAAGTAATTCCAATTGTTAACTCACTTTTTAATAGCTAAAATAAATTTTATCAAAATGTTTTCTGTAACGGTGTTTTAAATTTGTACAGATTTTTAGTTTTCACTCGTTATACGATTATGTAACATTATTAATAAAAATTATGTTTCAAATCACATCAATTACATTTTAATCGTAATTTAATTTTGGTGGAAAAGTTTCTGGAAACTTTTCCGGAAAATCTCAATCCCTGATCAGGAAACAAAAAGCAATTTAGAAAACAATGGTACTGGCGGTTCTGAAAAAATCGATCCACCCTAATATATATATTCGGTATATATACTCTATACATAATGTAAGTTGCACAAATGCAAAACAGATGTAAGAATATTTATTCGGATTGTTTATCAGTTAAAAACTATTTCATATTATCAAATACTTTGTCAATTCTTATTAAATATCTATTATTATTATTATATCATGTATCGTTTTAAATGTAATCATTATTATTTCAAAACAAATAATACTAAAACTATATAACGGTATAAATTCTAGAATTAAATATTAAAATATTATCTAAATAATGTATATAATAATGTAAGTATATATAAAATGGCTCAGTTAAAATAGAATATCATTTAGCAAGTACAATAATCTCTCCGCATACAAATTTAAACTTTGCGATCGAAAAGTTTCAAATAGCAATTAAAAATGTAAGGTAAACGTATTGACAAATTGCTATGACTCACAAGAAATAACAAAATGTTTTTTTGTTAGCCGTATACAACATCAGAAGAACACTGGAATCTACACCTTAGCAATTGCGTCCCGTGTCAGTGGTTTGATTTCAACAATATGGGAGAGTATGAGTTCAAATTAGGACTTTCTATAAGATAAAATGACAACAACAAAAAGCAACGACTGTACAGAATAAATAAAAAAAAGAAGTAAATTCCCGGTCGCGTATTGCTCATTCGGAATGATGAATAATTTTGAATAATGGTAGGTAGTTGCGTCAATGATGGTGGCAAAAGTTATCATTAAGTCAATAACAACATACAATACAATAAAAATAATAATATTGGAAACGAAGTTTACACAAAATTTGTTGAAGGGGAAATGAATGATAAAAATAAAATAAATTGTGCTTACATTCTATATCAATATAATATTACAGAATATATATACCAGAACAAGGGGATTGAATGGTTTTAAGAAGATTTTTTTTTTATTATTTGGTCAGAAAACTTATTTAAAGTGGTTTATTTTCTGTGTTTTAGTAATTCGATTATTAGTAATAGTTTTAAAATATACCGTAACTTTATTTAAAAACTCTGGGTTTAAAAACTGCTAGCTTACCAAAAATTTTAGATCGAAGAAATCTATAAAATATTTTTCAGGTCTCTTAACTTAACTATATATGCATAAATGAAATATAAAATCGCTAACAATTAAATTTGTGTAATATTTATCAATTCATAGAAATGTTTACACTACTGGAACCAACGAACAATTATTATATTCATTGTAATAAAATATATTACACATTATGTGGGCCACAATCTCATATTTACTCAGATATCTATCTTCAGAACTAATCTAGCTGTAAGGGGCCTATTTACAATTAAGCGCTTAACAATATATTGGTGCTCTGCTCTGCTATGTGTGATTGATCAATGCTAATGTTTAAATAGGCCCCTAATAAGTCAGTTTATTTTCAACCAATACATTACAGATGTCATATTGATATGTTAATATGTATGATTATCTGAAAACAAGTTATAAATAAAATTTGGGTGAAGCTGTAAAATAATAATAATTTTTTTTTGAATGAATTAATAAAACACAGCAACATTCTTTTTGTTATTATATTTAATTTATACTTTTAATAATTTATTTATTATTATTTTTTTTTTCATCAAATATTTGATTTATTCAAATTTGTTGTAAATTTATGACACATTCATTAAAATATGTTTTTGTTTTTGTTTTTTTTGTTTTTGTTTTTTTTTTGGTTTGTGTGTATATAATGTTAAGTTTATGGTGAAAGTGTATTTGTGTGTGTGATTTTGTGTTTACATATCATCATTTAAAATGATAAATGCAGGGGAATGAGTAAGTATAAGTAATTTATACTGTTTTTGTTGTTTTTTCTTTTTCTTTTTTTTAATAATAACTATTAAAAACATATTAAACGGTTTTTTTTTTGAATATATATTTTTTTTTTTTTTTGCTTAGTATTAATTTTTAATTACAATAATATAGATATTATAGAGAGATTTAATTGGTTACACTATTATTTTTTTTTTTTTTTTTTAATTAATGTTTTAAGTTCTTTAATAAATTGATAAATTACTTTTTAAGTTTTTTTTTTTTTTTTTTTCAAAAAACTATATTAAAACTTTTAATGATAAATGAATTTGGATAGAAGTGGAACGGGGTTTGAGTAGCTATTGGAACAACATTTATATGGGATTTTTTTTTTTTTTAAATTTTTGCATTTTTTTCTTTTTTCTTTTATTATCTATTTTAATAATTTAGTATAGATTAGGTACACAATTATACACAAGTATTTTTTATTTTTTTTTATATTTTATTATATTCGTTTCATTTTTTTTTTATCTCATTATTTTTAAATTTTTTAAATTTAATTTTAATTTTGTTAATAATTTGCAATTATTAATTATTTCATTTGAAATATTTTTGGGTAGTCAATGTTTTTTAATTTACTCTTAAATGTGGAAAAAATCATATTTACTATTTTGCATCAATTTAGTTTTTTGTTTTGTTTTTTTTTGTAAGTTTGTTTATTGTGTGAATTTGGTATGAAACTGTAGTTTCTTTGTATACTTATTTATGTGTTTATGCATGTATGGGTGTGTGTGTATGTTTGTGTGCTTGTATATATAAATATATTATTAAAATTATTATTATTTTTTTTTTGTTTAGAATTCTAATATTTAATAAAAAAATGTTTGTTTTTTTCTCTCTACTTCTTTTTTTTTTTTTTTTCTTCTTTATTTGCGTTAGTTGATATGAAATGTTACCCTCAGATATATCTTCTTAATATTTTATTTTAATTATAATTATAAATGTTGTGTGATGGTGTGTGTATGTATTGTGTGTATTTGGTATAATTTGTGTGAGTTTCTTCTAACTTGATTGAATGCAGATACTGTTTTATCTATTTTCCACAACAATCTGATCTATTATTTTATACATATATTTTTCTTCTTCTTCTCCTTCTTTTTTTTTAATATTCATATGGCGGCTTTTAATATATGCTATTATTTTTCGTTCTAAATGGATTTACTCCAGGCGTAATAAATTTAATTTAAGTGAAATGCATGAATTAATAATATCGTGTATCAAAATCATGAGCAATATTTAAAATACAAAACAGATTTATAAAAACAAAAAGACAAAAGAACGTAAAAAAAAAACTGGACAAAAAATATTGTGAAATTTTTTTCACTTCAATCTTTGAATAAAATCTTGCAATAATTAATTGTTTTTTTTTTTTTTTTTTAGAGAGATTGAAATGGTTTAACTTCAAATAATAGCAGTAATTACGTTAAATAAATTATTGACTGGCCATTTTCTTCTTCTTATTATTATTATTTTTTTTTTTTTATGAATTAGCTTTTCATTCTTTTGGTTTATTAATTATTTTCAAATTGATTATATTTAAAATTAATTTATCATCGTTTCTTGTTTTTTTTTTTTTTATTTGAAAATTTAATTCAATTAAATAATTTTTAATGTCATTTTTATTGTTCACTGATGAGCGTATGCGATGACCAATTTATTTCTTATATTATTTTTAATAATAATAGTAAGTATGTTAAATTTATTGTGTCGTAATAAAGCTTCTTTTTGATTTAAATTAATTAATTAATTAGTAAATTCTTTTTATAAAAAGAAAAGAAAAAAAAACTATTTACAAAACAAAACGAAAGAAAAGAAAAGAAAAGAAAAACATGTGGACATGTCAAATACTTCTATAAATGAAAAATTTAAATAATTGTTGCTTGACTGAAATGTATATGACTGGGTAAATACGTGTTTAACTCACACGGCAAATTAATAACTTAAAAAATTATTGAAAATTATGCCTTTCACTATTTTCGTTTTATATGTTGGTTGCATTAAATTAATTTGGCACAATTTTTTACAAAAACAAAAACAAAACAAAAAAAATATAAATAAATAAAAAAATACAATTTATCACCAGGCACATTTTATTCTTATTTATAATAAAATGTACCTTGCAATAGCATAAAATATTGAAAAACAGAAAGTCTTTAGATAATAACTTTAAGTTTTTAGTTTTTTTTTTTTCTTTAATAATAATTTAGACTCACTAAGTTTGGTGAATAATTATAATTCGATTAATTTTCCTATAAATGTAGGTGTAATAGAATTCTAAAATTAATTACCACTTTTTATTTCATTTTTTTTTTTATTTTTATGAATAATAGTTTTTTTCGTTTTATGTTTTTCTCTTTAAATAATACCTTGCCTTCAAATAATACTATAGTTCATGTACAGATTTTTTTTTTTTTTATTTCCTATTTTTCATTAAATCGAAAAAAATTATTGGAAGTTATTTTAGTGCTTATTTCATTTCATTATTTTTTTTCACTTAAATTATTTTTAAATTATAGATTTAAAGCTAATTTGAAATAAATATAATCTTTATCAATTTTATTATCATCTCGAAATCATTTCACTTTCATTTTGATTAAAGGTAACTCGAGCCTCTATTACTTTCCATACGCTTATAAATAAATGTTTCTTCAAAATTTTAAGGTAAAGTAAAAATTAAACAATAAACTACCATCGGTGTGTGCTGGGTGGGGGTTCGTTTAGCAACTAGTTAGCGTTTAGATATAATATTTTGATTTATATATAGAGAACTCTATATATTATATACAGAACGGGTAGTAACTTCAAAAATTTTAAATAATAATTAAATACATCCAGCAAATAAGTTTTCTTTTTCTGTTTTAAATGTACTTGAATGGTTTGTAAAAACAAAGCCCAAAATAATTTGAAAGTTATTTGAGATATACAGAAGGTAATAGACAGTTAGGGCAAATGGCGTGAACGTAAACGTAGAAGTTTAAAAAATGAAATAAAATTTGACGCAAAATAGCGAAATTTGACCTTAAGATCGCACGTTAAATATATCTTACGTAATTTACAAAAATGTTATCGTCAAATTTCGCTTATTTCTTCTTGAATTTTTTTTTTTCTATGAAATTTGATACCTCTACGTACAAAATAACGTCTACGCTTACGTTCACGCCATTTTCCCTAACTACCTAATATCAACCACGGATTCAAGTACGATCAACAAACACTAAGCTATTTTACAGAAACGATATGAGACGCCCTTAATTACCGATGTAACCGAAAGTTAAAAAGGTCACAAATCTATGCAATATTGTTGATCATATCGTCACTACATAGATTTTCAGCGGTTGGATCAACCACATAGAATAAAATAATTTAAAAAAACCAAAAAAACTTAAAAAATCACTTAAAAATCGTTGTCAAAATGTTACTAAATAGTTATTAAGACAATGCAAAGATTGTTTTTTTTTTTTTTTTTGATAAAACGCTAATTACTTACGTAATAGAACAAAATATATCCTAAAATATACCTTTGTTTGACTGATTCTTATTTCATAATCGTTTTATTGTTATGTCGTAAAGTAATAATTCTCTTATCATTTTTAATTTTACAATGTTTTTGAGCATAGTAAAATAATATTATTAATTATTATATTTTCTTTATGTTTATTAATTATATTTTAATTTAATATTTAATATTAGTGAGTAGAGTAACGATGCAAGAGTGCGATAGAAGACGGTACGGCACATTGCACACGATATGATGATGAACTTACCAGTACAATTTTTAAGTTTCTTCATGTTTACTTTCTTTCATTAAAATGTTTTGTTTATTTTTAATTCGTTACAGAATTTGATTTTAATTTTCTTCATTTTTTTTTTTTTTATTACCAAAAACTGATTATACATAATTATAATTTATATAAATTTGCTGATTGACGATTAAAATTTGTTCTAATTTTTTTTTAATTTTTTTATGAATTCAGTTATTTTATTTATGTATCATTTTATATTAGATTGTTTATAGATTTTTTTAAATTATGTATTTAGAAATTGTTTCTTTTTTGTTTTAATATTTCATTGTCACTTTGTCCACAAACTTCGAAAAATTTAAATAGATAAAACACTTTTTAAGACATGTTTTGAATGATTTTTTTTGTTTATGTAGTAAATTGTCATAAGTTTACACATTTTTTTTTAAATTTTATTTTAAGTATCCATCATAGTATTAAGTGCATCGGTATGCTGGTGTTGATGATGACTGTTTGATTGTTGTTGTTCATTATTTGGTGTGGTTGTCATTGTTAAGTCCTCAGCCATTGCATCTACATCATTGCTACAAATAATATTGTCGTCACAATCGTCATTATCTTCATTAATTGGATCCTCATCTTCGTCGTCAATATCATCATCACCGTGTGATTCAAGTTGTTGTTGTTGTTGTTGTTGTTGTTGCTGTTGAAGACTATGTTGATGATCCAACAAATAATCACCATGACCATCTTGATCTAAATTACATTCCATATTATCAACATTTCCATCATCATATTGTAAACAAATATTTTTTAGTAAATAAATTAATTTCTTTTAAGTTTTAAATTTTGAAATAAACAATTTGCTTCTTAAATAATTGCACCTAATTATTACTATTTCTATTTCAAACCCTATTATTTTATTTCAAATAAAATGGTTTCTATATAGGAATGCACTGAAAGAATTGGATTGTAAGATGTACCACTAATTCTTGACACTCACCCTAGCAGATCATTAATCATTAATATTATTGCTTAGTGTTAATAAGTAGTCGAATTTACCAGTCTAGCTTTCTCTGCACTCATAATTTCATAATAGTTTGGTAATATTAGATCATATTTCTAATTCATTATTACAACAATTCATTGGCCGAAAAATAAAATTAAAAGAAGCTACTTTAAAAAAATGTAGAAAAAAAAACAGCTAACATGCGCCAGATTTTTTATTTTTACATTTACATTAATATTTTTTCTTCCTGTTGTGTCAGATCACAATTTTAAATTTTTTGAAAATATATGTTCTTTTTAATATTTGGAAATCTCATTTACTGCATGTAAATGAATCCGTTCAGATTAAGAGTGTTCTATGGCAAAAGGAAATCGTACCGATATTCTTTTAAGAAAATATTTATTGCGCTTGAGAGAATATCAAACCGTCGGACCCGTATATTCTGTAGTACGCGTAAAAATGATAAGTTTATACTGTTCTTCAAAATATTGACTAATCATCATTTTAATAGAAATCTTATATTTCAGTATGATTATTTTAATTCTAATTTATTTTAAGTAGCGAGTTTTGATGCCTGACGATTCATTTCCAGAATTAAAAAATGACTAAACGATATGTCTATAAGTATCTATATTAGACTGTTCCAACAATTTTATTTTTTTCGAAACGATAAGCTTCCACAGCATCTTATACCATTACACTCCAAAGTAACAGATTATTATAGAAGAAACAAAAAAATTAGAACACGCCTCATCAATTTGAAAATCTGATAATGAGGTGTTTAATTTTGTATG
This sequence comes from Catotricha subobsoleta, assembly GCA_011634745.2. Classification (NCBI taxonomy): domain Eukaryota; kingdom Metazoa; phylum Arthropoda; class Insecta; order Diptera; family Cecidomyiidae; genus Catotricha; species Catotricha subobsoleta. The sequence continues at coordinate 17,093 of JAABKK020060878.1, forward strand.
CATTTACTGGTCTATTTATCTCCAAATATGATTTAGAATTCTTATGAATATCATTAAATTTGAATGTATTAGCTACAGAGGAGATCTAATATATGTTCTACCCTGAGAAATAGATATGATTCATACTCTAAATAAAGAAATTTAGGGTATTATATGGGGAAGAAAAACCGCGTTTTATTTAAAACTTCCACTTAACTATTTTTTTATTTCAAGAAATATCCTTTCGATAAATTTGAGATTATCTGCGTTATTTAGATTGGTTTAGTTTTTCAAATTGATGTTCTGAAAAAAAATATTTTTCTATAATAAATAATTTGTTTCCGTTACTTTTGAGTATAATGGTATAAGAAAATGCCCTAGGAGCTTAAATTTTCGAAAAAAGTGTTTTTTTTTGGACGGTCTAATCTATATATAACGATATAAGAGCTATAGCTTTACCACTCTAAAAAAAAACTTAATAAGCATTATTTGTAAATTATTATCTTGATAATTATTTGAAACAGTACTTATAGCTTCTATGAATGGTTTATCTATATTTTGTGATTTTTACGGATATTACCAGCCCTAGTTTTAATAGCAGTTAATTTTCATTAATTTTATCTTATCGACCAATAAAATTGTAGAGCCTAAGGGGAAAATGTATAATGACTATTTCTTCTCTATATAAAAATTTGTTGATTTACTTTCAAATATAATTCAAAACAATCAATTATTTTATTTGGAATAATTATTTTAAAATTCTAGAAATTTAAAAATCATAATCATATTATATTGAAACGTACCAGTAAGAGATGATTCACGTTTAATAATATTTGACATCGAATGATGGTGATGGTGTTCGTGTTGTGGTTGATGATGACGATTATGATGAAGACCATTTGAATCAATTGTAGATGATGATTCCATTTTAATTGCTGGTGGCATTGTTCCATTTAGGGAAGACCTTTATTAGTTTTTGAATGTTTTCATTCAAAGTTTTTGGTTTTTTGTTTTTTTTTTGTTTTTTTTTTTTATATTGTTTGTGTAGTGTGTGTGTGGAATTGATAGAAAAAAGAAATGGTTTTAATTGTCATTGAGATTATATTATTTAGACACCTTATAATTACTTTAGATATTATATGCAAAATTAACCAATTTTCTCTTCTTCTTTACGCGCAAAACTTTATTTTTATTAAATGCGACTATCGACTACAGTGTAATTTTTTTTGAAAAAAAAAAATAATGTGCTTGCATAGAAATATAAGTATAAGGTATCTAATTGTTGAATTTTAATTTGAAATTAGATGTAAAAAAAAATATTAACCTACATGAAGTCAAATCGATTCAAATGTGTAATTGGTGAACGAGTTGGACTTGCTGAATGGCAACGTAATTTATCTTGTCGTAAATATTGATGATGATTGGTTAGAAAACTTTCGTCCAATAAATTTGGTGGACATGCCCAGAAATTCTATACACACATTTCAGCATAATATTTTGGTATTTTTAATTTTAACATTTAAGAGCTTTCACCCCGTTGGCTAACACAACATAATTAATGACATATTATTTTTTCATAAATTACCTGTAAATTGGCATGAAATGCATCGCTTGCATACATTGCTGATGTTGGACTGTGCATTGAATTATGCATTCCCCTATTTAAATGAACAAATGAAAAGAAATGTTTGTTACTCATTTGGCAACGGTGATGATTTTTGTTTGTTATTTGTTTTTTTTTTTTTTTTATTTCTAATGAAATTAATATTGTGTAATTAATAAAAGATTATTGTTTGAATATATAAAAATAGAATAATTATTAAAAATAAATTGAAATACGAAAAAAAAAATGAAATATTATTGAATAAAGAAGTGTTGAAAGAATTAAAAAACGAATTGAATTAAAAAAGATTTTAAAAAATATTTATTAGTAAGAAAAACATTGATATTTTAAATATAAAAATTTGAAAAATTAGAAAGAAGATAATTGATGGAAAAATTAATTTAAAATAGTGTTGAAATATTTAAATACAAATACGATACAAATTATGGAAAAAAAATGTAAATTAATTTAATTAATGGTTTAGAAAATGCAAAAAGACATTTAAAATTGGTAAAAAAAACAATGTTAGAACATGCAAAAAATTGTTACAAATACAAATTACTCATTCAAGAGATTATTAATTTCTTTTTCTATATTTCTGGTTAATAATAATAATTAAAAATAATTTATACACAAAAAGATGAAAAAAGAAACTCTGAACAAGTATATTAAGCAAAACATTTAGAGAGTATATTGAAAAATAACCTACCTATCTACACACAAAATAGAAGCAAAAAAAGAAAAAAAAAATTAATTACGCAATGCCATGCCATCATTAAATGCAAAGAAAAATAGTAAAATGCATATAAAAGAATTTAAAATATTTTATCTGCTGTTTATGTGAACGTTAATTATTGAAAAGTTTTAAAAGAGATTAAATATATTTAATCTGATCGATTATTCATAAATAGCAAAGTTTAATGCCGATCGTCTTCTATATACGCTTTGAAATGCTACTTAGAGAACACAGAAATATAAGCAAGCTTTTTTGTGGACATAATAATGTAAAATACTTTACGTGTTTTCTTTTAATACATTATTGGTAATTAAAAATAATATATGTGATTACATTTTTTTTTTTTTTTTTTTTTAAATAACTTTTAAGTGAATTAGGTGAATCGATTATTTCAATTAATAAAATGGTATTGGTCTTTTTTCAAGTTTCTGTCAATACATTTATCAGAGAATTTTTCAAATAGGAAAAAAAAATGAATGAATATAGCATCAACTGTTTAGTGACAGCATTATTTACATTAATTATGAAATTTCTTTTTTTGGTCTTTAACAAAACAGAGCTTTACATATTGCATCATAGCTTTGAATTTCATTTTTCCAAAAACAATTTAACACGTACACGGGAGTCTATAATGCTTATAATGTTTACGTTATTTTGCCTTAGCTACTTTTATAGCTGGCAAATGAAATAAAAACATATCAAATTCAACTGGTGCCGTTTCCCTTTTAAAACACAAAAGAATTTAATAAATTGGTGTGCAGATTAATAAAATTAACTAGTCTAACATCATTATTTAAATAAACAAAATATTTATACTGGTTAAGTTTGTAGTTAATAAAAAAAATATTATTAATAAAAACACATAGAAATTTGAATCAGAATATGAAAATAGTGGATTTTAATTCTTAGTTAAAAAAAATGGGTGAATGAAAATTGAAAGAAAAGTAAATGGTAAAAGTAGAAAATTCGTGTGCAATCAAGAACAGTTGATAGATTTATTTCGTGGAGTTTATCCACAGACACACACATTCACATCTATTCTTTTATACATACTTTTATTTGCGCTGCATTAAAAGTCTTATGATTTTTAAATATTGTATATTTTTATTTAAATTATTAATACCATTTTGCTAAATAATTAATAATAATTTGCATACTATATAGTTGGAGTGAAACACAACGAAAATATATTGGTAAAAATAATTCTTATGACAAGTATGGAAATTCTCATAAAGTTCAATAAATTGAAATTTTATGCCAGCCCATCAATTACTTAAATATTTTTTTTTTTTGTTTTTACTTTATTTAAATCTGCATAAGATTGAAATCGAAAAAAAAAATATTTAAATTTATTAGAATGGGATCGTGAAATATATTTCATACACATTTTGAAAGAAATATTTTGCGTGATACGTTGTTTTTCAATAATTATTTACTAATTGGATAATACCTTGAATTTGAATGGTATGAGATTTTTCAGATTTCCTTATAAGACCTCCTTACACATGAATTTAACCAAAAACAAAATTTATAAATTAGAGAAATACCTTCATTTTTCTTTTAATGGTTTTTCTATAAATTGCGAATGAAGTTTTATATTTTAGCTTATATAATTATGCACATTAATACAAACAAAATTGAACATTCATTCTTTATAAATAATTATTAGAGAATCGTTTTTTATTTGTAAAATTGATTTTCGAGCTGATGATAGTTTTATGGTAACAACCGGTAAAGCATTGAGTATTTAAAAACAACAGAAAAACAAATCTCACTTAGTCTAAGGCGCTGTTCATATATTATGTAACAGGATTTAAACCATTTTTTAACATCCCTCTCCCCCTTCAGTTTTTGACATTTATTTCGTAACAAATTTCCAGACTCCCTGCACTTAGTTACGTAAACAGAATATCAAAACGCCTAGTAGGCGCTTTCTATTTACCCAAAGAACTGAAGTCCTTCAGTTCTTCACATCAAAATGGCAGTTCTATTTAACTGAAGAGCATCTCATTAGTAGTTTGCTCATGAGCCGACGGTACGGCGTGAGTAAACTAAGCGAAGAGTCTTCACTTTAACTGCCGAAGGGTTTTGTCTTGTGCAGTTTAACCGAAATTCTTCAGTTGAGAAAATGACAATTCGTCATCACTTCGGTGTAAATAGAACAACTTAAGCGAAGAGCTGTCAAAAACTGCCGCAACTGCCGCGTATATTTACTGATGAGCGTCAATATGTGAACCGAAAACTCTTCAGTTCTTCGGGTAAATAGAAAGCACTTAATATTGAAATAATTACTTAAAAAACGGCTGCTATAAAACATTGACAAATTCTCACAACTTCCACCACCCACCCAAACGTAACACTTTAACAAACTCCTTCCCCCCTTAGAGCGCTACGTAATATATGAACAGCGCCTAAATCAAATTTGATTAAACTTAATTTGTGTGCTTCAAAAAAATTTAAAAAAATTGAAAAAAATTGTTAAAACTGTGACGCAGTAAATATTGAATTTGAAATTTATTTTAAGTTGGAAAATTAATTGCTTATTAAATAGTTAATCAGTTATCCGCAAATTTGCAATAGAAGAAAGGGCTAAAGCTTGCAATTAATTTTTCTTCACCTTGAGCTCCAGAAAGCAAAACCTTTACAAAAAAAAAAAAAAAAACGCAGTATTTCCGATTCTTTAATAATAATTATGTGCAATAGATGAATGAACGTTACTGCTCTAAAACTGATTTAAAAATAAAGTAATAGATGCGCCCGATCATGCAAAAGCCTTTTAAGTAATTTTTAATTATTTCTCTTTTTGTTTAATTTAATTAATTTAAAAATAACAGCTAATTTATTTAAAATAACATTTAATATTAATTGACGTATAAATTTAATGCACTCGCTTTTTTAAGATTTTTTTTTTTACTCAATAAATATATATTTATAATAATTCGTTAAAAAAAAATCTATCTATCATTCCTAAATATTATTTAATATAATAATTTGTAAAAAAAGTAGTTATACTGCGTTCTATTAATCAATAACATTTTCATTTTCATTTTTTTCTTTTGCTTTGTTTTTTTTTTTTTTTTTTTAAAGAATTTGATGCGATATAAAATCCCGATATAATAATATGCATTAAAACTTAAAATTTATTATTATTTATTTATATATATATATATACATAATACATATCCATATACATTACATATATATATAAGTATTATTATTATTTTTTAAATTTATATTTATGTACAAATTACAGAAAAACATTAGAGTTGCAACGTAACTTTTGGACCATTTTTCAATAGACCCTCACTTGGGTTAGGAATCACAGCAGAAAATCAAAATAAAAAGTCCGCGTTTTTTTTTTGTTAATAGCAAACAAAATCAAAAATTTTAAAAATTTAAAAAAAAAATCATTCAAGTAAAACTTTATCAGATTAGGTATGAAAACTACAATCCCCTAGTGAAAAAGATATTTTCACTCATGGTATGAAATTCATACCTCAAATGGGATTCCTAGGTATATTTTGGTACTTTCATACCATAACTAATACCACTTAGGGTATAAAATATTTTATACCCTAATTAATATTAATAAATATACCTAGGAATCCATTGTATGGTATGAATTTTGAAAATTTTAATTTAGAAAATTTCATACTATAAATGGTATGAAATTCATATCATACAATGGATTCCTAGGTATATTTATTAATATTCATACTGCAAATTTCAATATTCATACTATAATTATACCTGATTAGGGTATAAAATACTTTATACCCTAGGTGGTATTAGTTATGGTATGAAAGTACCAAAATATACCTAGAAATCCCCTTAGAGGTATGAATTTCATACCATGAGTGAAAATATCTTTTTCACTAGGGGATCGGTCCAAATGAAAATTTCGAATTTTTGTCTTCATATTTTTCAGCCGGAATTTCTAGGCCAAAACGGTGCTGTAACTTTTTATTACATGAATAAAGTTTTATCTAATTTTTTTTTTTAAAAAAATCTTGTTTAAAAAAATCAAGTATGTATTGGTTTGGCAATTTTTCTTTTTTGTTTGTTCGTACAATTGTGGAAATCCGGGAAAATGTTCCCCTTTTTTTTTCTAACAAAAATGAAGTTGTATACCAATCCATTGGCAGCTTGATTTTTTGTTGTGTTTAGAATTTAATCAAGAAATTAAGGACAAATTTTATTGGAAAATCGGCTAAAAGTTTCGTTGCAACTATAGAAAAACATTATTACGATCAGAAATGAATCAATAATGATTAAAATTTGGCTAGAGCTACGCAACATAATTATTAAGTAAAAATTATGTTATTGATGGTTCATAAAAGACGTCTGCACTTTTTGATATTCTCTTGCCATTAATATTTCCATAAGTTAAAATTGACTAAAGTGCCCTCCCACCATATCAAGCTCGGAAGTCTTTTATGAACGTTGCCTTAAATTCAAAATAATAAAAATTATAATTATTTATTTGATTAAAAAAAAATCATGTTTTACTGGGTGCCGGCACAATAATAATTAAAAAAACAATCAAATAAGAAAGCTTCGACTAATATTCGGTAGCCGCGGTATAGACAAATTGATCAACTTTTTGCAAATAATTTACTGTCTTTTTTTTAGTCAATATATCCATGCCTTAAAAGATTTTTATTTCAGTAGTGGCTTAACTATTGCTTAACTATTATGCTTGAGCTAAACGGATTTTCTTTTCTTTCTTTCTTTTTTATGATAGCAATAATTTCTGCAATGACAGAGTACGTACACGGTATAACAACAAAAATAACTTGAAAATGGACGTTCCTGCAGTTTCATAACGGACCCCCAATTTTTTTTGGAGATAAACAGTTTGCCCCAATATCTCAACTATGCCCCAGAAAAAATGTTAGTGTAACATTTTGAGTGGGGGTCGGTCATGGATACATTTTCTGTGGGACCCTCCATTTACATATTATTCCACTTTCTGGTTTTATGTCGTTTGAATTTATCTCCGGACCCCCAATTGATTATTATATTATAAATTAATAGTTTCTTACCCGTATTTGAAATTGTTGAATTTAATTTAAAACTAAATATTAGAAAAGCCATTCTAGCCACAAGTTCTTTTTTTTCGGTTCATTAAGCAAAAAACTATGAAACAAAAATTCTAATTAATTAAACGTTCAGACTGATCAATGTGCAAAAAAATATTGAAAGGTTTTATTCGAAAGAAACTAATGAAACCATAGCAAGCTTTGTTATTTCGATTCTTTTATTAAATAGAAAAAAAGAAAAAAGAAACAAAATACATTTCTCTTCTTTTAATCACGCGAAACTTGAGTATCCCGAAATTTGTTATAAAATTTCCTCAATATTATTATTATATTATAGAGAGACAGAGAGCAAGAATACAACATTCTTATGTAACTTTTGTGAGAATATGAGAGTTATGTGCTTACTGTGTCGGTAAAGTGCTTGAAAAATAATGATGGTTGATGTTGGTATTATTATTTGTTGTGGTGGATGTTGTATTATTCGTCAGATGTGTAGATTGCTGTTGCTGTGTCTGCTGTTGTTGCGGTTGTTGTTGCTGTTGTTGACCAGATGAGGTTGGCGATGGTGATGGATCATATTTTCGTGGTCGTCCACGCGATAAATGTCGCCTTTTTACAAATTCATTATCATCAACCATCCAGAATGAACCGAAGTCATCTTCGTATCGAACGAAACATTTGTGCAGCGATAAATTAGTACGTATTGCATTCTAATTTCGTTGTTTCGATTACGAGTAGATAATTGGTATTGTTTGTTTGTACATATACACATTACATTATTTTTTAATTTTTTTAATTTTTAATTTTATATTAAAATTACTAAATTATTGTTTTGTTTAGAATTTAAAAAGTTTTCTATATTTTTATAGGCATAAAAAAAATAATGTTTTTACGGAATATTATTATTTTTTTTTCTTTCTTCTTTTGTTTTATTTGTTTTATAAGGAGTGCAAGAAGGAGAATCGATCGTATTTCACGAAATAGTGTGTATATAAATTTATGTGAACATTTTTGTTGTGTTACGATGGACAATATTATATTATAAGATATTGTGAATATTGTCGCACAACAACAAAAAAAAAAAGAAAACATAGAGAAACTTTGTTATAAAATTATCAAAATGAAAAATAGAACTATAGAAGAAATATTATAATAGCATTGTATGCGATGATACGCACACACATACCAATATTACCACACACGCACACGCATACGTACACAAAAGCCATAAAATAAATTTGTTGTTTATTATTTAAATTAAATGTAATTATAACAAATAGATTATAATTTGTAATATAATTTAAAAAGAAAATAAATAAATAGAAAAATATTATTATAATATATAAATACTATATGAAAATATTTTAAATAGATCAATAAATAAATGTATAAACAAAAAAACCAAAAATGGAAAAAGATAAAAGACTGAAAAACCACACCATACTCTTCAATTTTAGCATCAATACCATCACCACCACCTCGAATTAACAATTAATAATCACACCACACAGCACATCACACCACATTCAATAAAATAAAAAAAAAAACAAAAATAAATAAGTAAAATGAATAAATAATTAAATAAAACAATTATTGGTATTAATAAATTACGCACACACGTGATATTATACAATATTATATATAAAATATATGTAAAAGAATTGTAGTAAAGAATTTTCAAAAATAGAATTCAAAAAGTATGAAAAAATTTGTAAAAAAAACCAAAAAAAAATATGAAAAAAATAGAAATATTAAAATTGAAAATAGAATAATTAAATATTGAAAATAGAATAATTAAAAATTGTATCTAAAAATGATTAATGTACAAGAAGTTTTTTGATTTGTGTGTGTTGATACGCACTCTTTATTTTCTGTATTTAACAAATTTAAAAGTTGATTGATAATGAAAATCATAATAAAAGTGACAATGAGAAATCATTATCCTTTCAAAATAATATATTTTCCATTTGTTGTTGTTTTTTTGTTTTTGTTTTAATTTAGTTAATAAATTATGTTTGTAATGGTTTTTCTTTGAAAACTTCTTGTTCATCAATCAGAAATTACTTTTTATTAAAATAGGAAAACTACATATCATTATATTTTCTAATTGCTTATATAAAAGTGAGTTAAAAGATAACGAAATTGACAAATTGACAAATGTGTAATCCATTGATATAATTTTAATTTATTAAATTAAAGTTAATCAATTGGTTTTATTTAATTTGTTTGTTTGTTTGTTTTTTGAAATATTTCTAATTTGATTGAAAATCAATTATATTTTGCGTGTTATTTTTTCATTCACAATTATATAAAAATTGATTTAATTTTAAAAAGACTTTTAATCGATATTTTTTTTTTAGAATCAAGCAGAAAATAAATTTATTATTTAAAAAATAGATGAAACTAAAATTATACATAAAAAAAAGAAAAAAAAAGAAAGAAAAATAAAAGAGAAAAGAAAGTTCAAATTGTTTATAAGTGCAATTAATTACAATTAAATTACAATTATTCGGATAAATATATATAGAAAATTTTCTATTTTCTATTCTTTCTTTTCTCGTAATTTTGTATTCTTTTTTCTTTTTTGAAATTTTCTTTTTTTAATTTTTACACTACTTTATATTGAAACAAAATAAATAAAGATTTTAAAGAAGACGTAAGGATTTTAAACTAATTTTTCTTTTATTCAATTTCTTGGTTTATAATCCTCAGTCGCAAATTTTTTTTAAAAAGAATAAATTGAAAAAAAAAGATAAAAATATTTTTGATTAATTTTGGAAGGAAGTAAAAGTTGTAAGTTTTGATAAGTTTTAAGTTTAAATAAAGTTTAATTATTAATTATGTAATTTTTTAATAATATATTTCACAAGAGAAGAATGTATAAAAACAAAAAAATTTATAGAAAAACTATTTTTTAATAAAAAAACACACGAATGATGAGAAACAGAAAGAGAGAAAGAGAGAGAGACAGAAAGTAAAGCTATGTGAGAAAAAGAGAGACATTTTAAGTCAGTGTATTATTAATTTGAAGTTATTTTCTTAGATTTTTTTTTTTTTTGAATTATAAGAACTTATTAGAATCGATAAAGATAGATTAATAAATATAAAAAAGAATTTAAAATATTTTTAGCAGGAAAATGATTTATTGTGTTTGTTTATAGGTATATGTATTTTTCTTTTCTATTTTTTTTTTTTGTAATTTTTTTCAGAATATTAAAAAATAATTTTTAATAAGTAAGTTATTAATATTTCAAAAAGTAGAGAATTTTTTATAAAAAAAAGAAGAAGATATTTGTGAGAAAATATATAAAAATTATGGTAATTTTGTGCTTTTTGACGTACCCTACTGCGGACGACGCAGAACTATGGTGGCTTCCAGCTGTTGTTGTAAGATGTGCTGCAGCAGCAGCGGCCGCTACGGATGATAATGACGTGGATGATGTTGCATGTGTCGATTGAAGAACGGCTGCGCCAATAGCAGCAGCAATTGATACAGCGTTATTACCATTATTTGCATTATTGCTATTACCACTGCTACCGGCACTACTACCACCACCACCGGAACATCTTTGTGGGCGCCGCTTATAAAATTCAATTTCATCAACGGTCCATACGGCTCCTTTCACGTTTTCAACTCTCAAAAAACATTTGTGCAGAGATAAATTATGACGTACGGCATTCTACATTTTTTGACACATGACACAATTCGACATGACATCGTTTTAAGATTATTTTTGATTGTTATTTTTATATTTTAAGTAGTAGACCGATGTATATTATTGATTCAATAAGATGTGCAACACAATTAAATTGTTGTTCGGCATTTGTTGGTAACCAAAATTTTTTTTATTTTATAACAAGTGGGTGGTGGTGTGGGATGCAGGAATTTTGCAAATTTGAACAAGGAATTTGGATTGTTTATGTATTGATGTTTTTTTTGTTTTAAATAGGTTGTATATGTAGCATGATGTTTACCATATTTGGAATATAATTTATTAAGTTGAAAATTGTTTCGGATTGATTCGTTGGTAGGATGGTTGGATTTAGCAAAACAAAAAAAAAACAAAAAACAAATATATATATATATTTTTAACATGATATCATTTTTGACGCTGTCAAACAAGTATTTATAATAAATATATACTTGCATTCATACGAACTTAACTCCAGCATGCACAGTACATACAACCACTAATACTTTTTCTCACCATTCATACTTTATTCTCATACAAACATTTACATATAAAAATTATAAATTAAAAAAAAAAAAAATCATAGAACAAAATATATTAATAATTTTGTGGCAGCATTTGCAGCGCCATAAAGATTTAAAAGAAATTAAAATTAAAATTAATTATTATTAATTTATTTAATTTAACATTGCGCTTTATCAATTCAATCATAATTCACGCGATCACCATCCATTCACACACATATTTATATATATAAATATTTTTTATAGCTAAAATATTGAAATTTATGAGCCCCTACTTTAATTACTTTATATTTTTTGGACAAATAAAATCAATAATTGATCGGCGAAATTAATATTTTATTATATTTCATTTGTAATTAAAGTAAATTATAAGAAAAAAAAAAAGAAACATGCAAAATATGTGCATAAATACCTTCCAAGTGGCTGCATTTCGTCGAAAGTAACAAAATGTATTTTGAAACCAATTATAGATTTCATTAAGCGTAAGTTGTTTATCGGGCGATTCAATAATTGACTGTCGAAAAAAGTTATTTTGAGTTTTTTTTTTTATAAATTCAGTTTCACGAAGTGAATCGCAAACTTCTTAATTTATTATTATTATTTTTTATTTTGAGATTTTTTGAAAACAAAATTAAAATCTGAAATATTGTCTTTACCTAAATATGAAATTGATTAATTATATTATAGGGACTTACTTGTCGAATCAATGATGCATATGTAAATGGCGGTCGAACATCAGCGTTTTTATAGAATTCTCTATTTCGTTGTATTTCTATTTAATCAAACATAAAATTAAAAATAATAATTTAACGCAAAAAAAATTAAGTAAAATAATAATTAAAAGATTAATATAAATTTTTGATTAATTTTGTAAGGGATTTTTTTTTTATTTTTTTTTTTGAAGAGAATATTTTATATGAATTATTATCTGACCTTGTTGAACATCAAGACCGGCTCGTTCAAGCATATATGGCAATCCTTTATTATGCCGCATTAAAAATTCAACAGTATTTTATGGATAATTTTTTTATTAATTTTTGTTATAATGACCGATATAAATTATTAAGAGAACTATGCGACCGCAAAAGCTTTCACGTGCGATATTGCAATTTTTTTTTTTAAATACTAGGCCAATTTCTTATCTTTTATTATAATTTTTACTTTCTAAGTGTCAAAATAACACAAAACAGTTTTAACCATTTATATGTACTTTTTTTTTGTTTTCAGTTATATCTCGTGTAAATAAAAGAAAATTAAAAAATGTAATTCCAACCTATGTTGGAACGAGAAAATTAAATAAAAAAAATATTGTGTATACTTAGTGTATACAAAAGATTTAAAGAAAAGTTTGTTTCGTAGAAGAAAAATCGGGTACCGCGGGTACTTTTTAGAACTCAATTATAACCTAAATAAAGCCTAAAATCAAAATTCTAATTCCATCAAGTTTGCATATAACATTTTTCCTCATTTCCGAAAAAAATCGGGTACCGCAATAGGGTTTTTGGTGCATAGCCCTCTTAAGTAAAAATATGTTTTTAGAGGAGTTGATTGATTAATAAATTTATATATATATATATAAGAAAAAAGAATAATTGTCAACTTAAAACATTTAAGAAAACAACTAAGGTCCATACTATTATACATTAGTTAATACCAGCATACAACAATATCAGCCTATTTCTCTTTTTGTAAAATTTATTTTCAGTTGCTTATTAACTAACGTGTAGCGTATAGTATAGATCTAAGACAAGATTTTCAACTGAAAACTGTTCAATTACAAATAGCAATGACATGAAATTAAAAAAATAACTCACCGCCTGCTAATGATAATGCTGATTTATCTGTGATTCGTCTACGGATTGGAACATTTGATGAATTTAAAATTCCTGGTGATCGTACAACAGGAACTACAGACGATAATGAGTTTGGTATATGTATTGGTGGACTGTGATGTTGAAGCGGGTGCGAATGGTGATGATGATGATGCATATATTGATTTCCACCAAGGCTACCACCACCTTTACTGTTATTATGATATTCAGTTTTAATATTATTTGTCGAATGATGATGATGATGCATTAGTTGTTGCGATTGGGGTTGCTGTTGTTGATGATGATCCATTAAAATATTATTATTTGTTGCTGTATTCACTGTTGCAGCGGCTACAGCAGCCGCTGTTATACTATTTGCGGCTGTCCCAATTGTATTTGATGATGCAACTCTTGGCGGTTGTTGTGATGGTGATGTGGTCGGTAAAATTTGTTTTGATAAATACAAATGATGCATCATCGCTTGCAGTCTGTCTCTCTCTTTTTGTAATTGAATTTCTAATTGTGATACTACTTGCATTTGTACGCGTGCCTGTGCTGTTGAACGATCATCTAAACAGTGCTCGGCATTTAAATGCCTGTTGATAGTGAAAATAAATTAGGAAAATATATTTTTAATTTTTTTTTTTAAATATATTAAATCTTTGATTGGAGAACAATAGAAAAAATATAATTAAAAAAAATTCTTACTTAGCAAATGATTGCAATTCATCAAATACTATTTCACATCCTGGCCATTTGCACATACCATGACCAAATAGTGGATGACCGGTAACCGATGATGATGACATTGATGAAGAAGGAGACTTATCAGTATTATTTTCGTTAAGCCGATCATCTAAACCAGTACTAATACTATTATTAATGCCTCCAACACAACCTCCTCCATTATTATTATTATTATTATTATTATTACTATTATTATTATTAGCACCCATTAAAATGTTATTGATTTCATCACGTCGACCCATCATTATTGAATTTAATATATTTGTATATTTATCAGTAGCTAAGCTATTATTGTTACTATTGCCATTAATATTATTATTGAAGAGATATGATGATGATGATGGTGTTAATAATGCTGCCATTGAATCGGTTGCTGTTGTTGTTGTTGTTGTAGTTGGTATTGTAACAGATAATTCTGATGGTTCTGCTGTTGATAATGGTGGTGTACCACAAGATGCTATAATTTGATCTGGTGTTGTTGGCACTGTTATTGCTCTAACTAAAGACTGATCATTAATAGCATCATCATTACCATCATTACAATCAATACCACCAGCTTGTTCATTTTCCTCAGATAAATGCGGCTCTTTTTTATTATTATCAGCATCATCATCATCGTCATAATCCATATCATCATCGTCATCTTCGTCATCTTCTTCAAATTGTTCGCGATCTTTTAATTTTTTTAATTTTTTGCGCTCATGCGGATCTAAATCTTCATTTTCGATAATTGCACCGTTTTCATCTTCTAATTTATGGTCATCGTCATCATTTAAATTATCATTTATATTGTTGCCATCTGGTGAGTGTGAATATGCAATAATAGTTATTTAATATTATTTGAATAATAAATTACTTCGTTTTTTTTTAATACTGCAGTACTTTTGCAATAACTAATGTAGTGTTGTTTTGAATAAATCAAAAAAATCAAAATTCAAAAAAATCATTTGTGATTTTTTTGATTTTTTTATAACAGGATTTTTTTGATTTAATTTTTTTTTAATTGGTTGATTAAAATATTCTATATGAATACATTATATTGAATAGCTAATTATTATTGAGAAAGTGGATACCAGGGTTA